>JAUJEN010000246.1:0-63554 GCA_030448925.1 Citrus cavaleriei | reverse complement strand
ATGTTGTACTTCGTTCAATTTACGTATTGCTAAGGTTAATCCGATTCTGCTTCTTTCTACCTGCAGCACCTAATGAATCAATTAATATGCCGCAGTTGAGCTGATGCTTTTAGAAACCCTAGCCAGTAATCATCACTTCATCCGAAAAGCAATACCGGGTGTAGGTGCCGGATGATTTTCACTACTTGAACATCTAGTACAGATAATGCTTGCTGTATGGCCTTCATGGAAGTGACTCTAATATCCTTACCAATACAGGTCAGCGGATAGGCCAGATGAAAAAGAACTTGTGTGGTGGCTCATGCCTGATCCTCCCATCTTGGTGATCCATCTCTCGGCTTGAATTCTCAACAATCCTCTCCCCAGACTGAGTCATTCGCCATCGAATACGCTGAAATCAAAACGTGTGTGTTTTGATTCGCATAGCTTACCCACTTGGAAGAAATATCAGGCTGAAGAGAATCAACTTATTCAAAAGGCACAGGAGGATACAGCCGGGTTTTCACAAAGCTGCATGGAGATAAACCAGCTTATTCAGCTCGTTTAGTCGAACCAACGGCAGCTTATTGAATCCTTCTTGTGAAAATTTCTCTTCAATTCTTCTCTGATTTGGTTTGGCAAATGGGTTCTTGGAGACCACCAAAAGAACCAAGTGAGAGCTATACTTGTGGTGCCTTCAGTTGCAAAAATTAAGCCCGTGATGTTGTCTCTCATAACTTTTCAGCTGGTATTGGTCCAGTTACTTCATGTCCTCAAGTAACGTTTAATTCAAAGACTATATATATACACCTTCATCTTCTGCTTCCATTCCTTTCTCTATTTCTTCTTGTTCATTGACTTTTGCTTCTCCCAAAATTGGTCAATGTTTCTTCAAGCTTGATAGCCAATTTTTCTCCTTCCCAAACCCTAACCAGCTTTGCAACCTTCATAAACTTTGGCACGAGATGCCGGATAAGTATAACCTCACAAGCATCATCAACAGCATCCGGAAACCCCATTTCCGGAAACCCCTCGAAAGGAATTAGGGTTATACCCAGTGGCAATCAAGCATGCAAAATCAAACGTGGTCCTTTTCAACAAATCTTGAAGTCCACCAACATTTTTTCTTCCTCACATGATCAGGAGCAAGGATTAGCCCTCTTTCAGATCATCTCCGGAACGATCTTGGCCATCAGTTGCTGAAACTTCTGGTGATTAATAAACACGACAAGCTTTCTTTGGTGTTTCATTCATCAAAATCAGAATTGAAAAGCGTCTCTCCGAAATATCAAACCTCTTCTCCCCTCGGACCCTTTGTGATATTTTGAAAAAATTTGTACTCATTATGTGCTGAACATTGCTGGATCCTTGTAGAAACATCATATTAGAGCTACCCACAGGCCTTTGATCATGAATGGGCCCTTTGCCACATTTTTCAAGAATTTGGGCAACTTTGTCATGAAGCTGGTTGATGTTGAGAATCCACAGAGGCTAACATACCAAGAAGAGCAAATTCCATGGGGTTGAGTTGATCTTTCTGAAATGATGGAAAGAAAGAAATTACTGGGAAAATAAAGTATTGAGAAGAGCTAATGAATCAAACATAATATAAAAGTTGAAAACAAATTGTAAAAAGGTTTCAATTGTTTGCTTGCTATATTCTTGATTTTTTAGCTAGGTAGCTTGGGTGCGTATTTATAGTTTCATTTGCTAAAAGTGATGATAGCTCAGCACAAGCCAAAATAAAATGCTTACAAATTGGTACCAATAATTTGGGTAGTATACTCAACTTGCTTTTCAATTTATTGAATTAATTAATCATTTCCATATTGACAAATTTAATTTTAAAAAGAAATTCATATGATACAACGAGATGTTGAGAGGTATTTGTGACTTCCTTTTACCGAGGCGCATAAAGTTAGCATAAAATCTAACCTTAAACGTCAAATTTATGACCTTCATGAATACAAGAATTTCGCATTTTGTCTTACAGTTTATATGTTCAAAAGTCAACACGAAGTGAAGAGTTGACCACAGCAAGCATTAGGCTGTCAGCTGCCGCAATTGATTCAATCGCGCGATGGAGCAATTAATGAAAATTTGATGCCCAATTGGCCATCATTTTTTGTTGGCGTGACCAAACGCTTTACAAGTGCTTAAAATATCTCAACATCCATCTCACGTCAAATTAATTTCAAATAATATTAAAAGTAAATCTAAATAAATTCCAAAATACGAACTAAAAAATTAAAATAATTGAAAATAGACCTTGTATGTGAAAATAATTAAATACAGAGAGTGCCTAATATTTAGAGAGAAAAAAAAAGCTACACGATCGAAAAATTTAAACAGTTAGTGAAAGTCTAACAATAATATTAAAATAAATCTCCGCTATTTAAAAAAAAAATCTCACTATTTAAAAAAAAAAAAACTTAAGTCATAAATCAAAGATATTAAAGGCTTTGGTAATAAATCTCCACGATTTCAAAAAAAAATCATAATTCAAATGTAGTTGAAGACTTTCTTCCTAATAGAAATTTTCATTTAATTCGACGCAACTTAGAATTCCATTGACATATTGAGTTGCGTACTTGATTTGAAGCTTGAAGTTGTCTATTGACTTAAGCGCACTTTGCCAGAAGATTTTCGACCAAATTTGTATTCTTGAGAGTTCGGTCAAAGAACGCATGCAAGTCTCAAGATTTTTGTAATTGATACATTACAAATGATAACTCACTTAATTTTTTTTGATTAAGCGTGAATTCTTGTATTCTGCTGAGAGATATGTCTATTTTATAATGTGGAGTCGTTCTGTACCGATATTCTGATCGATAGATATCATGAAACATATTCTTACGTTTTATTACATAAAGTACATGACTGGCCAATACCCCTCATGGCGGAGGAATATACTCCTCTCTCAAAACAAATTCGAGGAAGAAGATCGCGTTATAAGTAGTCTGATTATGTTTAATTGAAAGCGACGAACACATTGAGTCCAAAATGAAACTCAGGCAAAATTCTGCCTGTCGTAGTAAATATCAGCTTTAACTTTTTAGTAAGGCGATATGGTTGGCCCGGTGAAATTTCTGGCTTCCAAGTGGCAACTCACCGCACAATTTAAGAAATTGCAAAAAGAAAAAGGCTACTTAGTCTTTAAACAAATAAATATGAAACTCTGGTTTTCACATAATATGTAAAAGAACAAAGAGACCAAGTGAACAAGGAATTTATTATGTTCTCTATTGTAAATAAAGTACAACTAATTATGTAGAAAAGAACCAAAAACGAAAAATCCAAAGCGAACTTAGCGAGGATCGACGATAAAAGATATTAATTTTTATCGGCCGGCTCGAGAGATGAGCAAGTGAGGCAATTGCCTAAAGCCGTCACTTTAGAATAAAACCCTCAAGATTATTTATTAACACTTTTGTAGTTAAAAAAATCAATATTTACAAAATTACATTTCCTATTTTAAAATATATTTTATTTAAGGCTCACATTCAATAAATTTCATTAAAAATAATTATCCATCTAAATCAACTTTCGGTTAGTAGCTTTTCCTTAATATTGAACATTGCCTACAAAATTTAATATTGTTTATGGATGGATATTGACTTTTTAATTATCCTAAATTAGCGATGCATCATTTTGTTTACTAATTCCATCATTAAATTTCCTCGATACATGGTCTAAGAACATTTAAAAACGATGAATCATTTTGCTTTCGAGAGGTATGGTCCTCCTTTTGAAGAGAAGTAAAGTCTTCTTGTATAATTTTACCTTGCATTCTTTATATTTTCGTGGACCATAGCTAGAAGCCTAGAATTGATAAATTAACACTCTTTTTCTATCACAATCTTAGGGATGACAAAAATCTCCAGAGGCGGTGCCCATCGGGTATTTTCTGAGGGAGAAGGTATGAGGGATAATTTAAATGCGATTTCTTATTCGGAAAGGGATGAGAAGAATTTTCAAATATTCTTGATAAACCGGGGGAGGGGAGGGGATGAGGTGGAATCCCCTCATTTCCCATTTTAATTTTTTAATCTTTTTATTTTTTTAAATTACTAGTAAATAAATAATAAAAATTGAATTATAAAATTATAAGTATTGGTAAAAATAAAAAAAATCAAAATATTTATATTATTAAACTTTTAGGCCTAATTAACTAATTAAAGTCCTAAATTTTTATTTAGGACATTAAAAAGACCGAGACGGATCTACAATAGCCCAAAAATTTTGTTTTAATTTTAATATTCAGTAAATATTTTAAACTTAAATCTATTTTTTATTTATTTTTAGATATTATAATTGCCCACAGCGAATCACAATTTTAATATCTAATATAATCTAATATTCTTGCTCTTAATTTCTTGACTTAACTTATTGTCTTTAAAGTGAATAGTGGCATTTTATAAAGTGTCCATACCATTGAAAAGTTAATTTTGAATCTAAATTTGATTTTATTTGTAACAATTTTATATTAAAGCTATTAATTTGTTTAAGCGATAGTTTGTATCCACTTTGCGTCTTTGCGTTCTTTAATTTAGTGTATGTAACTTTTGTAATGGATTTTAATGTAAGATATATTTCAAACTTTACTTTTATTTGAATTTTTTATTTTAATATGATTAACTCAAAATCGAAAATAGAAAAAATATATTAGTTATTCGGGGATCGGGGAGATCTGTATTATTCGGGGAGGGATGAGGATTCTTAAATAATTTTAGCGGAGATGGGAGGGGAGGCCGGCTGACTACATAAAATATCGGGGATGATGCGGGAGATTTTAGACGGTCCTCCTCCCCTCCCATTCGCCATCCCTAAATCTACTTGTAATTCTTAAAATATTTTTTAAATTTTTAATTTCTTTCCTGATTATAAAAAAAATCGGTTCGTTCCACTTAACTTTAATTTTTAAAAAATTTATGATTGATTAAATCATATATTTAACTCCAAAAATTATATATTTATATATATTAAGTAGAATTAAAAGTAGACTCAAATAATTATTATGTAATTTTTTAAATAAAAAACCATAAGCAAGAAAATAATAGGAAAAAAAGTTTAGGATTGATACAAAGCGTTTGTGAGGGGACAAAAATATAAAAGAGGTGTTCAATTAACTACAGAACTATATAATTTAATAGACGAGATCAAGTTTTCAACGGTTAGCTGCGGGCAGGTATTGGATCGCTTGGGAGTAATTACTCAAAATTTGGTGCCAATAGGCAAAGCATTTGTGTTGACCAAAAGCTTAAACAAACCCGAAACGTACGCCATTGAAATTATTTAAAATATAATAATAATAATAATAATATTATTATTATTAAATACAACCCTTAATCGATTTTGTCAGATAGTAAATATGAAACGAGACATTGTAGCAAAGTTACATCTGAATTCTGATGTCATATTTAACTGCTCGATCGATTCAAAATTTTAACCGTATTAAAAGAACTTTGCAATTCATTCATAAATCAAACTTAGTTGAAGGGTTGGTCATAGTTGGAGGCTTGGTCCTGTGAGTTTTGTTTTGGACTCGACCATCTATACAAATTTCTTTTCCACTTGATTTAGCAGGCGGTTACATATAGACTTTATAGTCCAAGGAATCAAGCAAAAGTCTTCAGTTGTGCAATTGATACATCATTAATCATAATGTTTTTTTTCGAATATTATGTATAATATAACCAAATCCTAAAGTACATACAAAGCCACTAAAAACAAATATAAAAATCTCACATCAGTTAAAAATTGACTTTAAACTAGTAAGTTTGTATCTAACTTATACTCAAAAACTAACTCAAGAGTTGGCGGTTGTCTTAATTTTATATTATTAGTCTAAGATCACTCTTAATGGATGTGAGAATATTCCCTTATCACCCTATTGAGGTTTATATTTGTGCTTTGTCTTTATCACATGACAAACTGATAACTATGGTTGGAGGTAAGTTCCTATGCTTCTGCTTGATTTTTATGAAATCAAATAATCTTATAATGGTAACAAGTTATTTTCAAATGACGATCACATTCAATTATTATGAAATATGGTATATTTTAATAAGGTAACAAATACTTTGTTTTCCCTGTAGCTATCAGAACATGGTTGATGGATTATTTGGAACCTAACGCGTCCTCAACAAGGGCCAAAGCTATCGGTAAGTAAGAAAGAAAAATTAAACGAATCACGACCATAATCAATTACTTTGAAAATAGGTTGTATTTTCAAATGGAAATAAATACTCATTCAACGCGAAAACAATCGATGGTTAGTTGATGAATTTGTTTGAAATCTACTGCCCGCGGATATGGGCTACAACTGTTGATAAGTATAGAAAAACGATATATTTTAAATACTGATGTTGAAAGCTCTTCTTTCTTTTTTCGAAGCAGATATGAAAGAATCGTGAGGTAATTTGGAAACTGACACGCAGCCAATGCCCCCCATGGGCCAAAGCTGGTGCAAATTGCAATAATATTTCAGAGTAAAAAAAAGTAGGTACCCAGGTTTCCCATCTTTGTGATCACTGTCGAGAGTGGGACAGAAAATGTCATTGCAGAATTCAAAAGTCGGATGAAACATTTAAATTGAAGACTTAGAAGACAAGTGGTGAATGATTCCCTTGTTAACACTGATGCGTTTGTTTTAAATTGGTTGATGACATAACTATGATTGTGATGAGTGGGGCTATTTACATATATAAAAGCGGCAAAGCTACCAAAACCTACATTTATAACTAATATATCTATACGTGTATATATATAGTTATATACTGAGCGCTCATCAACATCATCCATTGCCATTTTGTTAATTTCAGCATATCCTACTCCGAGAAATAAGATGAGTTCATTCCATGACCAACTCATGAAACCACCAAACGATGAGGAAGATTTCATGCTCATCATGGAGCTTGCCCACAGCTCATTACTTCCGATGACCATGAAAGCTATCATCGAGCTTGGTGTGTTAGAGATTTTAGCTAAAGCTAGTCCATCTCAGCTTTCTTCTTCTGAGATTGCATCTCAGCTGCCCACAAATAACCAAGAAGCCTCAACAGTACTTGATCGAATGTTACGACTCCTTGCTAGTTACTCTTTCCTAACATATAATCTTGTCACAAATAAAGATGGAAATGTTTGCGGAGTATATGGTTTAGCGTCCGTTTGCAGATATTTGCTTCCAAATGAAGACGGAGTTTCTCTTGCTCCCATTTTCCTCTTAGCTCAGGAGAAAGTTTCTGTAGATCCTTGGTTTGTTTTCTAATTTCTCTGCGACATCTTTCATGAGTCATGAAAATTCCTTTATAACATTGTGAAGCACTCTTTACATTGTTGTAAAAGGGTATCTTTCCGCACGAAATTTGTGCTGACGTTCACATATGAGTATTTTCAATCTTTCATATACATTATTTCCATTCATTTTCTTTCTTTCTTTTTTAAATTTCAGTATCTGTGAAAGAAATTTTATATCCCCGAATTGAATAGGTACCACTTGAAAGATTGTTTATTGGAAGGGACCCTACCTTTTATGAAGGCACATAATGCAAAAAATCCATTTGAGTATGCTATGAAAGATGCTAGAAGACGGAACCTCTTCAATCAATCAATGAGCAATCATACGGCTTTAGTTATGAAGAAAATTCTTGAAATCTACAAAGGATTTGAAGAGATAAACCAATTGGTAGATGTTGCCGGTGGTTTAGGTGCTAATCTCAGCTTACTAGTTTCTAAATACCCACAAATTCGGGGTATTAACTTTGACTCGCCTCATGTCATTAAAGATGCACCTTCTTATCAAGGTATCCATTAATTTAAAAGAAAAATTAGTGGCGCTTCGATAGTTCTGGTGAAATTATAATAAAACTTTTTATTTTTATTAGAGATGGTCATATAGATCCATTTTTTATATTTATGCCGAAATGAAAGTTAGTTAGGTTATTAAAGTAAAAAAATAGTTAGGTTATTATAGAAAAAAAGAAGAAGAAAGAATTATACTAAAAAAATTTATTTTAAAATTTAAAAAATATGAGATTTCTATGATCATTTCACCAAACTTTTCATGTCGTTTCCCTCAATTTAAATATAAAATAACATGATATATATTTTTCTTCACAAATTGTAATTTTTTTTTAAATCGTGCTATTTCGAGTTATATATTTCGCTTAATTAACAGTTAAAACATTATATATAATTTGCTTTTTCCTTTTTCTTAATTCGCTTCTAGGTGTGGAGCATGTTGGAGGAGATATGTTTGTTGAAGTGCCTAAAGGAGAAGCTATTTTTCTGAAGGTTAGTTCTCCAATTAATTTTTCCTCTTGCCAACATATATGTTAACTCTGCATAAATTCTGGAAACTAATATAGGAAATTAATTTTCATATAAATCTTCAGTTGATACTTCATGACTGGAGTGATGACCAATGTGTGAAGATACTGAAGAATTGCTACGATGCTCTTCCAGAATTCGGGAAGGTCATTGTGGTAGACTCTTTAATACCAGAGCCCCTTGAGACTGATATTTTCAGCAGGTTTGTTTATCTGCTTGACATACAAATGTACACTGTATTTCCTGGGGCAAAGGAGAGGACAACAGAGGAGTTGAAGGCTCTGGCGACAAAAGCTGGATTTACAGCAGTTAAACTTGTCTGTCGTGCTTACAGCTGGTGGCTTGTTGAACTCTACAAATGATCCGAGCTTTGACAAGCGTACAGGTCATTTCAAGGTTCTAATTTAATTAAATAAAATAAAATGCCGACGCCAGTCCTAATTATTTTGCCAGCATCGGCTTCTATTTCTTGTCATGTTTAAGTGATTCTTCTTAATGCTTGCGTGCAAAAGTAACTTAAAAATCTTAGGTTGGATAATCCTTGCTTGTTTGGCTTACCTTCAACTCTTTATTTTGATATTGCGTTTTGCGCGTGCTGAAACAAATTATTGATCAATTTCTCCTAATGAAGCACCATAAATTAAGGGTGGGCATTGGATTGGATTCGGGTCAATTTGATCCGATCCGAACTTATCCGATTATGTTCAGATCGGATTCGAATTGACCTCTCAATCCGATCGGATAGAAACTTTGCAATCCGATCGGATTTGATTTGGATCGGATCGGATCCGGATCAATCCGATCAGATTGCACTTAAAATTAAAAAGAATATATAACTTAAACATAAATAAGAAATAAAAATTGAAAAACAGTCCTAAATCCCTTAAATTCCCAAATCAAAAGAGAAAAGAATCGATGCATCACCCACGAACACAACCAACAGCCGCATCACCCACGAACACAACCAATCACTCTGAGAAAAAAAAAATCGGCAGCTGTCGTCGATGCCTCAGCTGCATGCCGACGGCATCCCAATCGACAAGCGTTGAGCCCGTGAATTGCTACGCAAAGCCTGCAAGAGTCTTAAACCTAGCCGCTGCATTTATTTGCTTATTGCAAGGGTTTCTAATGGAGTCGGATCCATCAAAACTTGTAAGGTGCAGAGGTTATAACTTATGAGGATAGGTTCCTTGACTTTGAAAAGCTTGTAGAGTTTTGGGTCTTTTGAATTGCTTCTGATTTTGTTTTTCCCTGTAGATAATTCTCGTTGTTTTTTGGTGATTGTAAGGTTGACTTCTTGATTTAGGTTTCCTGATTTTGGGATGCAATTGTTACCAAAGACATCAACAAAATAATTGATGTTAAAATGAAAACACTTTCAATTTGTTGTCTTTCTTTTCTCCATTTGCTGGCTTGCTGTGTTTTTCTTTTATTTGTGTGATTTCAAATTTGTGTTGCAACTTGTAGGTGCTCCAGATTCTTTTGATCTGTTCAAACATATCCAAATCCGATTTCAATATGATGCTACCGATCCGAACCGAATCCGAATAAAAATCCAATCCGAATCCGATCCGAAATTTTTTTTCGGATTGGATTTTTATTCGAATTACATTCAGATGACTTTTTCATTAATCCAAACAATCCGAAATTCGATCGGATTGATCCGAATCCGATTTTGCCCACCCTACCATAAATTATCGAAGCCATAAGTCCACATGTATGCTAAGACAAATGACATGATGGTTATTGATAGGAATCACGTAAAGATAACCATTCAAAATTAAATTCATTGTGTCATTGTGACATGTAAATATGACAGGAATCAACAGCATTATATGATACATATACAAAAATGATTAAGATTATTATGAGATGTACATATAAAAATGATCAAGAGCATTATCTCATATAAATATGAAAATTATAAGGACCATTATATCAATCTATTATGAAAAATAAAAAATATTACATTTGATTATTTATCTTTGTTAAGTTTTGTTCTCTTATTTAAACTATAGGCTTTCAAGTCGCATTGACAGTACTAGAGTTCGATTCATATACCGAGTGTTTTCACATTTCGTATAAAAGCCCATGAGCCCAATTGGAATAATCTAAATTTAAGACCCATAACCGTCATGTTTTTGTTTTCATCTTTAAGCCCAACATAGTTCATGTTTTATTTTTAATCTTCTTTGCTTATATAAATTACATTACTTAATTTAGTTAACAATAGAGATGTGAAGGATTTAAGGGAACAGACCAAATTAAAAAGAAAGAAAGAAAAAGAGATAGAGGGAAAAGAACGAAAGCAAAAGTAAGAGAGTAGAAGAACATGAAGAAGAGAGAGTGAGAGAGTTGAAGGGGAGAGAGAGAGAGAGAGCTAAAGTGTTAAGCAGTTTGTCTCATGATTTAAAATAAGTCTTGGGGTATAAATGAATATACTTGAGGTAGCCCTTGTATTATAAGGAAAAACACCTACCATGATTGTCCCCTGTGTGATGATTTTTAATTTAGAGACCTACAAGGATAAACACATAATAGATTTTTTTTTTTTTTGTCATGCATTTATGATATAATTGTGATAGAAAATCGTCTATCAAAAACCTACGATAAACTTATAGTAAATTATTTAACTATAAAAAATGTATAACTGATTCTTTTATTTTGACTTCAATTGCGCGGGTTTAACTTTGTTTTGAAAAATATTTTATTACAAAAAATAAAGGGAAATGTTGTCATTTCTTAGATTATTCAAACGACAGCGTTTAGGGAAAAATAAATTAAACAAATGAAAGACACAAACCCTATTCATTTCATATTGATATTTTTAGTTTTTACGTGTTAAAGCGAAATCCAAACACACTCTTCTCTCACTCTCACAGCAAACCCATCGCTTGAAATCCTTGCACCACCTTTGAAACACCGTCGATTTTGATAACCCAAACCCTTTAGTATGGAGAACCCACCGAACACTTGTTGCCACCCTCAAATTCAAAACCTAAACTGGGAACCCACCATCAATTGAGCACGTTAGAACCTGATTGTCCGACTGATACAAGTAATTATTGTTCGAACCCTAGAAGAGAAGTTAGAAACCCTAGAGGTGTAGTTCTCAAATTCGTTCACTGTGATGGAAATTTTTTTTTTTTAATTTCATTGGTTAAATTTACTTTTTGATTGACATTACCGAATCTTAGAACTACAAAATGACATAGGCTTTATTCTTGAGTGGGGCAAATCACATGCATGTAGCCGTATGTTCACCATCTTCGAATTGGGGATATAGTTATTATTTTTGTATTCCCTCCAAGTGTTTGATAAAAAGCCTGAATCAATCTTGGCACTTTAATTATTGCAGGCCATTTCTACGTATGAGGAGCCAAGGAATATGAAGCTTATTATATTCATTGGGAAAGCAAAGCTTAATGAGGTGTTGTATTTAATCTTGCTTATGCTTAGTCTAGGTGTACAATTCATCTGTCACATATTGTTCAATTTATGTTGACATAATGTTGCTTTGCTTTTTGAAGGACTGGGTTGAGTAAACTTACAGGAGATTCAAGGATTGTGAGAATCTAAATCTATATTTTATATTTTATATTTTATATGAATTTGGCTTATTGAAATTATATTCCAATTCAATAATCAATGAATAATGAAATTTACTTTTGTGTAGGCTTACACATATTTCTTCCAAGATACAATTTGGAACTTTGTGCTTTGAAGATGAATTGTAAACTTTATTGTAATTTCAAGAATTCAACAGGCTTCATTGCTTTTTATCTACAAATGATGCACTTGAGCACTAGTTACAGAATAGTAATTAGCAGTATATCTTGATCTTTGGCAGTATCTACAAGGCTGATGCTAGTGAAGCTCCAATAATATTACCGCCTTAAAATATTACCATTTTCACTTTTGATTTTTTCAGGATCTGGGCTCTGTGCAGGAGAGTATGTTACTCTAGGATGGAATAAAGTAAGTGGTTGGTTAACTAGTGGGAAAAAATTACACATCTAGGAATTTTTTTTTAATTTTAATTTTTAAAGGGAAAAAATCATTTGTGAGATCAATTATCTATCTTGTTGACCTTTATTCTTGTAATTAAGGTCCATCTGAAGTTGATTGCTTGTTTTTCAGAAAGATGATCTGAAGGCTGTGATTGATTACTTGTGGGTTGATGGAAATGTCTCTATGATTGGTTTATGGTGCCGTTCAATTGGTGCTGTCACTAGGTATGGGTTGATGGAAATGTCTCTATGATTGGTTTATGGTGCCGTTCAATTGGTGCTGTTACTATGTATATTTATTTGTTGTGAGCTTTATGTTCCTTTCTCCATTAGTTGTGATGAATAATGAAGTTTAGTAAACTTCTAATTGATGGTCTAACCACTATTGAACCTAGAAGATTTAAGGCTAGCTATTAGCTAAAGGATATGCTCAAAAGGAAATGGTTAATTTTAAGAAAGGTTTCCCACTTGTAGTCAGACATGCTTCAGTAAGGGTGTTGTTAGCTTTGACAACAGTTCATGACATTGAGCTTGATCAACTTGATATTAAAACTGCTTTCTTGCATGGAAGGCTATAAAAAGAGATTTTGATGATTCAACCAGGGGGTATGTGGATCTAAAGAGGACTAATTATGCATGTTTGTTGAACAAATCATTGTATGGGTCAAAAAAATTCCCTAGGCAGTAGTATCTCAGGTATGATGAGTTCATGATTTCTCATAGATTCGTTAGATGCTGTTTTAACTGTTATGTTTACTACAAGTCATCGAAAACTAATCTTTATATATACTTGCTGCTGTATGTGGATGATATATTGATAGCTTGTAAACAGAGAAGTGAAATTGAAGCCTTAAAGCTGCTGCTCAATTCAGAGTTTGATATGAAAAACTTAGGACATGCAAAGAAGATCTTAGGTACGAAGATAATGAGAAACAGAAGAGAGGGAACAATTTTTCTCTCACAAGAGAAATATTTACAATAAGTGCTTAGCACCTTTGGGATGCAACACTGTAAATCTGTCATAAAACCATTGGCATCTCACTTCATACTATCAAATCAGCAATACCCTAAAACAGATAAAGAAAGGGGCTGAAATGGTAAATATTCCTTATGCCAATGCTGTAGGGTGCATGATGTATGCTATGGTCCTAACAAGACTTGATATTTCAGGTGCTCTAAGCATTGCAAGCAGATATATGTTCAGCATCTAGTAAGGAGCATTGGAAAGCAATCAAATAGATATTGATGTACTTAAGTAGTACTATAAAAAATGGACTACTATATGGCAGATCAAATTGAATAAATGGTGGATTATGGGGTCATATGGACTCAGATTTTGTTGGTAATTATGATAGGAGAAGGTCCTTAACAGGGTATAGATTCATGTTGAATGCCTGCATTATAAACTGGAAAACAGGTCTCCAACATGTTATTGTTATGTCAACAATAGAGGCTGAATACACTAAAGCTACAGATGCAGTCAAGGAAACTTTATGGCTCAAAGGAATGTTGGCTAAGTTGGGATGCTTCAAAAGAATATTGATATCCACTGTGACAGATCAAGTGAAATTACTTGAGTAAAAATCCAGTTCATCATGAGAGAACCAAGCGTGGTGATGTCAAATTACACTTTATAAGGAATGAAGTGTCCAAAGCAGTGATAAAAATAGAGAAGGTTCATACTGACGGCAACCCTGTAGACATGCTTACGAAGGTAAATCATATCTAAGTTCAAGGTTCATACTGACGGCAACCCTGCATGAACAAGGCTGGTTTGTGCAATATTTGAAGTTGCAGAGGGACGAGCAGAAAATCTAAACAGGTTTTGATTTTTTTTAAGGTAGAGATTTGTTAAGTACAAGTGAAACAAATCAAGTGTTGACAAAACGACAAGAATGGCATGTGTTTTGGTGGTTAATGACTTAAACAAAACAACCAGGTAATCTGTGTTTCATTGAGATTTAATTTTGCTTAATTAAAAGACAATAAGCTTTGCCATTTTGGGCTTAATGAAACTCGACCAGTGACGTATAAAGGTTGTTAAGAGGTCGTCATTACACATGCTTCTCATGTGCAATGCTATCAAACTTCTGGGTTTGTTATAAGCTGTTAACACAACTGATTATGGTGCAACAAATAGAGAGACCTAGAGAATTCAAGAGAGGGAGATAGCTTGAGAGAAGAGAGTTTTCTTATTCCTTGAATCTTGCTTTGAAAATCTCTTTGTAAAGAAACTTGAATCAATTAATAAAGTTAATCGGTTTGTTACTCTCGTGGATGTTAGTAAATGAAAATTACCTTAACCACGTAATTGATTGTGTCTTGTGATTCCTTGCTGATTTGTATGTTGTTTTGGTAAATTCTGGTTTGATCATTTATGTGTTCATGTTCAGATTCTTAATTAGCTTCTCAGATAATATTTTAAGCATCTTGTTATTTAAATAATTATTAGCAAGATCATTGCAAAGGTATTAAATATTACTTTAAAATTGTAGTAACAATAATATTATAAAAGTAAAGAAAAATAAGGGTATAAATGTCAATTATTTAACAACAGGGATGTTTTTAAGGTATTCTTTAAATTATAAAGTGTAAATAGACACTTAAATCAAATAAGAGGTATTAAATAAGCGTTTGATGGGAATGAACACCATTATATATTAAAAGAATTAAGATCATTATTTTGATGTATATAATAATTACGTGATGTATATAATAAGTCCATTATATGATCGACACACATATGAAAATGATCAATAACAGTATGGGATGCATATATTACAAAGCTCAAAACCATCACGACTTATGCAAGTAACAAGAATCGAGAATATTATGGGATGTAAATGTGGAAAGAACAAGACTATTACGGCATGCACAAATGTTTAGAATTAAGACCGTAATTATGTAAAAATATGACAATAATCAAGATAATTATGTGCATGTAAATATGAAAAATCAAAATCAAAATATTGTATTTGATTATTTACTTTAATTAATTCTGTCATATAGGTTAAAAAAAAACTTTTTCTCTTGTATAAATAGACCTTTGAGCCACATTGTCTGATTGAGAGTCTAGTTTATTTTGTTTCTCTAAACTAAAAATTTATCTAACAAAGATATGGTAAGGATCAAGACTATTATGTGATGCACGTATATGACAAAAATCAAGACCGTCAAGAGCAATATAAAAATTTCAAGAATCAAGATTATATGTGATGTATATATATGGCAGCTATGCATATAGCAAGAACTAGAACGATTGCGTCATACACTATTAAAAAAATCTTAACCTTATATTTGTAAAAGTGAAAAATCAATTACAAATGTTTGATTATATTGTTTATCTTTTATTATGTTTGGTTATGATATGACATTATGAGTCTGAAGTATCAAAAGGAAATTAGTTTTATCAAAATCTCTCTTTAAAAAACTGCCTAGTTGAATAAAACTACTTACTATTTGAGCTAACTTGAATTTGAAGTTAGTAGATTGAGCGAGAGACATATCATATCACATTAGGTGAAAAATATGCACTAAAATAACCTATTATTAGGTAGGTTTGATTGATCCTGATAGAGAAATCCATAAATTAAATAATAAAAAATTATGAGTCTTATCATGAAATTCATCTAACATTAAGCTAAATGATAGGCTTTTAATGTTGAGGAAGTATACTTGTTCTACATAAATTTTTCCTGATATATTGTATATCTCAAATTTATGAAGGGATATATTTTTAAAAAAATGAAAAATAGTGACTAGAAAAAAAAAATTGGAAAAGAAGAAAGAAAGTGCCTTAAACAAATATTTTTCATTGATAACTTTAGAGCAATCAAACATATTCTTCACATCAAGTAATTAATATTATAAATGGTCTCAACATCATGATATCTAATTAGTCAATCTATTATGTGTGAAAATTACAATATGCAGATTAATCGTGCCTCTTAAAACGACCTATTAGTCAGTGAGTTTAAAGGATCTTATTAGTGGGACTCATAAATTAAATAATAAAAAATTTATGAGTTTTATTATGAAATCAATTGAATATTATGTCAAATGACAATTGATGCTGAGGTAATTTATTTCTCCCACACAAATTTTTTTCAATATAATGTAGGTCTCATGTTTATGAATGAGAACATTTTTAGAACTCAAAAGAATAAATAAGCGAGTTAAAAAAATTGGAAAAAAAATAAAGAAGTGGCTTAAAATTTTTTTTATTGATAAATTCATAACAATCAAATGATTCAAACCTCATCTTCACATCACGTAATTGATATTTTAAGAGTGATGATACAGTCACAAACTCTTGTACAAATTGATGTAACATTATTTCATTGATTGAATAAAAATATAAAATATTATAAATAAATCATGTAGGCTAAATAAAATTTAATTCAATTAATTTTATCATACCACACCAATTTATACAAAATAAATTTATATAAAAATTTATTCATATATCATTATTCATATTTTAAATGGTCCCAATACCACGTACTATGTAGGTCGTCAATCTGTTAATAATGAAAAGGACGATACGCCAATTAATGTGCCTCTTAAAACTGATTCTTATTTATTGTCACCCAGTATCATAATATCATGTTAAGTCTGAAATTGTCCCTAATTATTTCTATTCACCGGCTTCAGTTGACTTATACCAATAACAACCAATAGCGAGCCCTTAGGACTGGGGTGGACCAAAAAGTCACATGAGGGCATAGACATGAATCAAAAATTTTAAAATTTACTGTGAAAGGGTACAGTTACAGGCTTATGGAATTTCAGGCTTTATAATTTATAAATTAAAAATTAATTTATTATTTATATAATTATAATTTTTAATTATAGTTTATTATATTGTGTTGCAAGTATTTTTGAATTTTTAGTCTATTATGTATTAAATAATTATTTTAATTTAAGTTTTTTTTTTTTACTTTTGGCTATATTAAATTTTTAAAAAAAAATTAATGGAAGCCCAAGAACTTGGATGGGCTAGTACAGGGGTTCGGTCTATTACCAACAACATAAATTTTGGCATGGGCTTAAAAAACTGGTTCTAGACCAGCAATTTGCCATCCTACTGGGACTTTCTTACTTTAATTTCCCACGGTCATTTATGTTGTGCAGTGTGCACTCTTGTATCCATTCATACTTTTCTCTCTCTTGAAAATCTTACGTGTTTGGGGGATTTTCCTACGGGATTAAATCTTGAAAAAACAATCAAAATTTTCCTTCTGTTTAATATTAGTGTTCGAGATCATTTATTTTTCAACTCTCAAATTTTTCAGTTACACGTTTTCTATAAAAAAAAAAACATTGATATATTTATCATTATACTGTTAGAGAACTTCTAGTAAAATTAAAACATGAGAAAAAAAATTAATTTTACCAAATAAGCAGAAGTTTTGGTTTTTTTTTTTTGTCATTTGACGGGGAAGGTAATTAAATTTAGGGGTGAGGAGCTAAAAAATATATGAGGACTTCATTTACTTAAAGAATAATACAGAGATGTACATGCAAAACAAATTCAAGCTACACTAATGATGGGGCGAGCATAGCGGAAGCAGAATTGATAAGGTAAGAAACACTAATTATCATTCTAATACTGGACCAAGCTAACGTCATTAGCTTACGTTTTAATTGAAGCGTAATTAAATATTATTCTAACTTAAACGACTCAATGAGATTTTTAATAACACGTTAAGCGAAATTAGATGACGCTCTAATACAAGAGAGATTTTGATAGATAATTCAAGAGGGAATTATAAAGGAGGGGTTTTATTGAATAATTGAATCTGAGTTACAATATTGAGACTTCTCTATTTATAATAGAAGACCTGCTTCCCTAATGTAAAGCTACTTCCCTAAGTTAATTTAAAAAGTGAAACTAAATCAGAATTATAATGAAAATAAAATATTAAATTACATATCATAATAGACTCCAATTAAAATAGAAAGCCTTAGAATAATAAAAATTCTAGAATACTCAATTAACCAAAATTAACGTCCTACATCATTCTTCTCCTCTTAAAAGAAATACGCCCATGAGTTTGAATACAATCTAGAGGATGAAACTTGTAGTGTACGACCAAATCATCTTGTAATTCGAACTTATTGTCTTTCTCATCAATTGTTCACGAAACTTTAAAAAATTCATACTTCATCGACTTCTTTCACTTGTACATTCTTCAAGGTGATGATGTTTTCCAAGAATGAACAACGATCAAATAATTTTTCCCCTTCCCTAATTGTGGCTCAATGCATCTCCCACAAGATTCACCTTTGCAATTAAAGCTTCTTTAAGCATAATCTTCTTGTCCTCAATGAGAATAGATAGAACCATTTCAATCATTTTAGTTTCTTTAACTTGATTTTACTGCACAACTTTAGTTATATTATTAGTCTCAATGCTCAAATCAAGATGAGGTTTTTCGTCTTCTTTAAAAAAATCAAATAGATCAATAATCTCATCATCTTCAACACTTGTCTTCTCTTCCAAGTAAACATCATGCACATTCTCAAACAATTTGTCAGATTGAAACTTTAAATCAATAATAAATTGTACATTTTCTTTTACAATATTAGGCACATCTTCGACATGTAGAGAGGCACAAACTTCTTTTATCTATATGCCTTTCACTTTAGGGTACTAACTTGTGATAAGATTACGGATCTCAAATTGGTGTCGAGGATGAGGTTGTCTTAATTGCTTCAATGCTTTGCTTCTTTCTCTTTTAATTTGTGATAAATTTTGTGATCAATTTGCTTCGCTACCAGAATTACATACTGCAACGTGTATATAATGTATGTAGGCATCTTGTCTTTAATATAAAACTGAGTCCCTTGACAAATCTTGTAATTGTATCCTCTTCAAGTTCATAATAATATTTACATCCATTAAATTTCGAACTCAGTAGCATAATCAGAAATTGATATCTTACCTTGTTATACTAAACATTAATTAAGAGGGATAAACTCAAATCACATAATATGCTTCATACGGTTCCATGACTGTATTTTGCATTTGCCTTGCTCAAGTTGAGAAATTTGTAATTCAACCTACCATTCTGAAACACTTATGCTTAATCTACTAGCAGCAAATGATACTTGCTCTTCTTTAGGAGTGCGCCAAAATGGAAACCAATACTCAATCTTATCTAGCCAATCAAGAAATTTGTTTGGACATGTATATACAAATAATTCCGGCACATGATAAATAGAAGGGCAAAGATGGCACTTTACCATTTATTGGCAAGTTTCCACACAATGGCAAAAATGTAAATAATACTCAACTCTTAGGTTGGGTGTGGTCGTGATTCAGAGTGAAGATGGTAAGAGATTGTGGTTTTAAAAGAGTTGGGGGCTAAACTAAAAATTGAATAAAATTACCAGGTGAAACGGTAATTAAACAAAAGTTCAGGTTTCTGGTGACGGTAGTTGAAAATCAGGTAAGGATGGGTGGATTAAGGTCGATGAGTATGATGGTGGCTGTGGATTGGCCATATTCGCGACGGTTTGGTCGAATTGCCGGCGGCTTATGGAGATATGACTTTCTATTTAAGGTGGTTTTACGGCGGCGGATGGTTGGGTTTATGGTCGCCGATTACTGGGGATTATGGTGATGGCATAAATTGACAGAAAAGGGAGATGGTTTGGCAGTAGCCCGTGTGTGGGGAACTCGCGGGTTGGTGTTTCATATGGTGGCTGCAGGCGGCGATCCAGAGTGGAAGTTGGTTGGTTTTGGTCACCAAAGGCAGGCGAGTTTGGCGGAGGAGTTGATTGGCGGCAGTCACGATTAAATGGTGGTGAATTGAATGGTGAAGCTCGCAGGTTTAGATGATTTTTGCAAGCGGCATTGAGGGTAGTGATGGCTAATGTTTGGTTCATGGTGGCTGGAGACTTTAGTGATTGTGTTGGCCGACGGTGAACGACTGATGGAGAGGTGGCAGCGGTGGTTGCATGGTGGCAGTTAGGGTTTTCGATTTTGAGAATTTCTATTTTTTTTTGTTGGTTTTTTTTTCAGTGGTGGATTTGGTATGGATGGATATGGGTATCTAGGAAAGTTGTGTGAATAGCGCAAAACCGCTCTGATACCAATTGATGAGGCAAGTGCAGCGGAAGCAAAATTGATAAGGTAAGAAACATTAGATATCGTTCTAGTACTGAATCAAGTCAACGCGATTAGCGATAATCGAAGTGTGATTAGATATCGTTCTAACCCAAATGACTCAATGAGATTTTTAATAGCGTGTTAAGCGAGATTAAATAACGCCTATCCCAAATGATTCTACAAGAGAGATTTTGATAAATAATCCTAGAGGGTATTATAAAATAGGGGTTTTTATTGAATAATTGAATTTGAGTTACGATAACGAGACTTTTCTATTTATAATAGAAGAAACTCCCTTTCTAAGGTAAACTCACTTCCTAAGGTAAATCTACTTCCTAAGTTAATTTAAAAAAAGAAACTATATCACAATTATAATCGAAATAAAATACTAAATCACATACTATAATAGACTCCAATTAAAATATAAATCCCTAAAATAATAAAAATTTTAAAATCCTAAATTAATTTAAATTAACGTCCTACGTCAATTAACTCTTTCAATAACACTCTAAAACCAAATTCAATTCTTTCACGGATTGAAATCTTTCTTTATCTATCATTTAAGAATCTTTAAATCTAGAAGAAATCACATAATAAAACACCAAAACAACAAATTAAAATATCCAGATAATATGAAAAATTATTAATGATATTCATACTTGCATAAACTATAGTTATTCAAATGATACACGCAAACTCGCTCAATTATTCATATTAAACAAGAGGATTACGACATTTCCCAAGCTTGTTCAATTATTTAGCCCATCTATCATGAACCCTAACCATTAATCCATGCTTCATATAGAGAATAATAGACACATTGGGGCCAGGACGCTGTCCTTCCACAACTTGAATATCATAGTTATGAATTAGGCCGGCAGCCACAGCTTTCATTTGAGTGAAAGCGACCTCTTTGCCTAAACAAGTCCTTGGTCCTGCATTGAATGAGAAGAACTTGTACGACGGCTCCCATTTGATCCCTCCACTTTCAGATATCCATCTTTCAGGCCTGAATTCCAAGCAATCTTCTCCCCATATTGACTTCATTCTCCCCATTGCATACAGAGAAAACAAGATCTTTGTTCTCGGAACGGCGCGGTGTCCACTTGGAAGAGTGTCTGGCACTAAAGGAACTTTATGCTGAAAAGGAACTGGTGGGTAAAGCCTTAACGCTTCACACAAAGTGCCATGTAAATAAACCAATTGATTTAGCTTTTGCGTGTCAAAATCCCACCATTTTCCGAGTTTCTCAGCTGGTACTATCGAACTAAGCTCTTCTCTAATCTTGGTTTCTGCTTTTGGGTTCTTTGAAATAAGCCAAAAGAACCAAGTGAGAGCTGAACTAGTTGTGTCTCTCCCCGCAATCATGAAATTCAAGACTGTATCTCTCAAGAAATTGTCGTCAGCACATTTCAATTCTCCCATAATGGTTTTGTTTTCGTGCATGTATGATGCTAACAAATCCACCCCATCTATTTCTTTCGATAAAATTTCTTCGTTAATCTCTCTTCTTTTCCTTTGTATGAGTTCGAATATGACACTATCTAACGTTTCCTTAGCTTTTTTCAGTTTCTTTTCTTCTCCAATTCCAAGCCATCTTTGTAGCTTCCACAAGCTTTCCGGAACAACATGCCGATAAAATATTGATTCCTCGGCATCTTCCAATGCCATTAGGAATCGAACTTTTGGAAATTCAATTGACAAACAACCAGGATCATAGCCTGTAACAAATAAGCTCGTAGAATCAAACGTAAACCTCTGGAACAAATCCTGCAGATCAACTGTTGTGCCTTGTTTGGACATGTGATCAAGAATTGGAATCAGCCCTTTCTCCAGTTTAGCTTGATTGGATTTCACCAAAAAATTGTAGAAGCTATGACGATTCATCAAAGCTTGAGCAAACCTTCTTTGGTTTTTCCACAAATCTGAGTCGGAGTTGAAAATCCCATCTCCTAAAATATCAAAGATTCGCTTGAACCCAGGCCCTTTCGGGAAATTTGAGAAGTTTGAGCTCATTATGTGATGTACGTTGGCTGGATCAACTGTGGCCAATATGTCCATGTTTGCGAACCAAGGACCTTTGAATAAAAATGTGCATTGCGTTTTCTCTAGAATTTCTGTGCTATAATCATGGATACGATGAACGTTAAGAAGAAGGTGTGGCAGCATACCTACGACTGGGAAGTTCTTTGGGATTCCATTGTTATTGCTGAAACAACATCGAAGAATCAAGAAGCAAATGATTGCCAAGAAGATGTCCAAAAGCCAAATTAAAGCCATGTGATATGTTTGGAAGGGTAAGTCTCATTCTATAAGCCTTTTCAAACTTCACACACACATATATATTCATTCTCTATTAAGAATATCCTCACTTGATAAAATCAAGATTTACCGATTAATAAAAAATACATATTTCAATAAATTAATAAACAAAAATTATAATTTTCAATCTATTAATATTTGTATTTTTTTTATATTTTAATGATCATCTTCATTTTAATAAAATGATAATATCTTTACTGGAGAAAATGTGTATATAAAATTTTTTAAGTGCAAATATCTAAATGCAGATTTCATGTAGATTCACTATTAATATTTCTGTTCAGTTAATTACAACGCCATATGATGTAATAATAAATTTACAGGAAATGTGCATTTAAGCATTAACACCCAAGAATATAAAATGGGAAGTTATTTATATAGGATATCAATTTATAGAAGCACATGGGCCTAGTTGCTAAAAATAATAATAAATAAATAAATAAATAAAAACTAGCTCAAGAGATTGCCAAAAACTTATTTTTGTCAGTCTAGAACTTATTATCACTCGATGTGGAGCAGGTCCACTCACACCATTACATAGAGACTAGTTGATGTGCAGTATCATGAGTGAGTCTACTATGATAGTATATAAAAATCTGCTGATTTAACTCATATTTAAAAATTTATCTCAAGGATTGAGAATTTACCTCAATTTTTTTTCCCCCGCTGTGGTGTTAAAAAGGAAAAATGGGACCGGGAATTTTCTTGGTTTGTTGACGGTGATGATGAGCCATTTTCGGGGTTATCAATCCACTGACTTTTTGTCTTACTTTCATCGGTATGATGGAAGTAAGATGGTCACTGTGATCTTTCAGTTGCAATGCCACCACGGAAGTTTGCTTCTACTATTAGGGAGAGAGGAAAAAAAAAAGATAAAGAACAAAAACTAAATGGGATTAGATAAAAATAAAAAAGGGTTTCAGATAAATTCATGATTAAAAAAAAAAAGATATCTACACTCTAAAAATTTAGAAAAATAATTATGTAAACCTATAAATTTTTAATATAAAATACTAAAAATTCTCTGTTGATTGTAACAACCTCAAAAGATAGTAATTATTTTAATTTTTTATAAGTATAAATATCATTTAAATAATTTAATTTATCTGGTAGACTAATGATATTAGAATATTTTTAATATACAAAATAATTTTTAAAATGTAAATTATTATATTTATTTTAATAGTATATTTATATTTATTATGAAAAATTGAAATAATTTTTGTGTTAAATAAATTTTATAATTTTTAGTATGAGATAGATTTATGGGCTTTTGAGTGGTACTTGATATGATTCACACACACGTGGAGAGTAAATTACCTTTCCGCATGATAAAAATCAGAAAAAAAAAAGATTGACTTCCAAGCGATGTGAGTGCAAAAGAGAGTCTTTATATTTGTTATAATCTTGAGAACTAGGAGTGTTGATGAGATTGAGGCCAGGAACATGTTGGCCATTAATCAAAGCCAAAGCAAAACGCAGAGTTTTCAAGTGCCCAATTCATTAGTTTCATCATTTAAGTCCTCGCGTGGGCACTTGAGTCAACTAATTTGACCAAGTTGATGGCTGGTTAAAACGCTTAGAAAGAGCAAGAGAGGGCAACGAATGGACGAAAAAACGATTTTCAGTTTTGCATTACAAACCTTAACTTTATAAAGCCGATCAATAACAGACTTCGGGAGATTGATTGGTGACGGAGAGAGAGAATTTAGGGAGGGTTCTTATCTAAAGAGTTCAAAAAAACAATTGAACATAAAAAATTTTAATAAATACAAATGTAATATAAACAGTTTAATTTGTTTAGTAGAATAATCATATTAAAATATTGTTAATAATTAAAATAATTTAACAAATATAAATTAGCTCTCTCCTCTCATTTTTTAAATAAAAATTAAAATAACTTAAAGTTTTTAATAGTAATGGAATAATTTAAAGATAATAAATTCGGAATAATCGAAAATTTACCTAAGAGATTATTTAAAATATCAATAAATGAATTAGAAACATTATGTATTACGTGGTATAAGCATGCATATAATTATCATTTTTAAATTATTGATTTCAATCTTGAGCTTCCGAATTAGTTATTTGGGGGTTTCATTTTTCAGATTTCGCGGACTGAAAGTCTGAAACTCAAAGTAACAAAAATTATTGACTGGAAAAATTAAATTTATTTTTATTATAAGTGAAATGTAGACATTAATCCACTTATTTACACCTAGCGTTTCTTCGTTTTGCCGTCACTCTTGTTGATGGTGATAAGCCTTTTTTGGCATTGTCACTAGCTAACTTATTATCTAAATTTAATGGTCGAATGGAGCAAGATGCCAAGGAAGATATATTATTGATGGTGATTTTTATGTTTGAATTAGGGTCTAGCTTTCCACGTGAAAAGGACCCCCGAAGACATGGATTTCACTATCTTACAATCAATGTATGGTAAATTTCTCACTCATAAACAGTGTATAAATCACTGTTTATGAGTGAGGGATGTACGAAGGTAGTGTTTGCCACGAAGACATAGCTATTCTGTCTCATATTTAAGAGATTAGGTTCATTATCTGTCTATTCAGCTTTTCCACTGATTGGTTTAGATTTATCTGAATTATTGATAATGCTAGCTGTGCTTTCTTTGTCTTATAGTCACTCCGATTGATTGAAAATTGGCAGCATTATATCGGTCCTTTTCTTGCAAATTGATTGATCACAAACTACTATTAATTCCCTGTGAAATGCCGACATTAAATTCTTGCTATCGTAGTTCCAAGCCACGAATGAAACAAGATTCCAAACTAAAGAGATTTATTATTGCCTGAAAATGATTTGCCGAGCACCAAAATTTTGCTCCCACAGGAAGCCTGAAAAAGAAATATTAACGATTAGAATAAAAGAGTTAAAATTAAAGAGCGGAATGGCGGGAAATGTGGGATATTGTGACCAACATTTCCATGACGTATCGGGTCTTTTTCCTAATTCTTTGAAGTGTAAAGAAATAAGTTGCTAAAGTGTGTTGCTTTTGGTATACGGATAAAATAAACTGTTAATTCAAAATGTAGCTTAATGTTTCTGAATTTTAAATAGTAATAATATAGTTACAAATTCTTGTATAATTTTTTTTACATAAATTGATGTGGTATGATTTAATTAGTTGGATTAGATGCCTTTTGGTCAACATAATTTGTTTTTATTATTTTGTATTTTCATTCAATCAATAAGTTAATACTAAATCAATTTATACAAAATAAGTTTGTACAAGAGTTTGTGACTATATCATCACTCAATTTCAGAAGTACAGTATATATATTTAGTAAATTTTATTACGAAAATACTCTCTTAATTATTATATAATGACTAAAGTATATATAAGTTTAAATTATCTTTTCTTTCTATATTATTATGGAAAGTAAAACACGATTGTTATTTTACTAAAATATTAAAGTTATAATAAGAATTTTTTAAAAAAATGTGCTCTCTACTGGCTTTACTACTGTTAAAATAGAGAAACTTATGGAATAAACAACTTTTAAAAGTTCATCAAACACCACTTTTATCAAAACTTGTGAAATAAATTATTTATAGTATTTCAACCACAATCCGTAATAAGGTCTAATTAAGCTCATGGGATTTAATATATCAAAACTAAATTCACATATAAGTGAGCTCACATTACCTTACCACATGAAAAAGAGTAGACTAAAAGATCGGCTTGCACGTGATAGGCATGTTATGGACATTATCTTACATGGACTAGGAATGAAAGACTTTGATAAGTGTAAAAAACTTGGGCCTCAACCTTTTAGCTAGCTTTTGAGTATGGTTAGACCTATAGACATTTGTATGTTATTATAATAGAAAAATATGGATGGACCCACACTATTTTACCATATGACAAGGACCAACTAAAAATATTATCCTACATACGATGGAAGTGTTGAGGAGAATATTCTATATTGATTTAGTATAGTTTCTAAATTAAGAATATAACTTAGAGCTAAGACTCAACTCTTAAATTGAAACAATCCGCCCCAAACTTTAAGGGTAAGTTTATCTAGTTTTATATAATGTGATAAATTTAACAATATAGATTTGCCTAAAATTTCATAAAATCTCCACAATATTTTTTACATTTCTAATATGCAAATATGTAAGATAAGCACTTCCAAAATAATCTAGTCATTGGAGATGTTCTTGCAGCAGAAGCAAAAGCAATTCAGTTGGGTTTTGAAGTTGCAGAAGCTGCTGGATGCATGCCTTTGATAATTGAATCTGATTACCAAGAAGTTGCAGACCTAGTGTTAGGGAGAAAATGCTGTAAAGCTTAAGTCGATTGGACTATTTTAGATATTCAAGAAAGACTTAAAAGGATGAACGACACCACAATTCAGCACATTTCAAGACTTTGTAATGATACTGCCTACTCAATAGCCAAACTGGCTCTAAACAATGCATAATCAAAAGTGTGGACTAAGAAGTGTCCAACTCAACTTTTGTATTTATTCTCAAGTTCGTTTTAATGAAAGCTAAGCTTTTCTATTTAAAAAAAATATTTTTCTTCCCACAAATATGGGTATCTAAAAGTGGATATCTGTTTAATAGTGGGAGAAAATTTTTGACATAGTCTCAATAGACATTTGAATTATATTACAAATATATTCATATAGATGTAGAACATCATAAACAATTCAAAATATAAACGTGCAAGAAAATAATTGAGGTACAATTAAAAATAAATGTATTAACAAACACTACTAATGACTTAAATTTGCAGACTAATGCTATTGCAACTTTATTAAGTTTACTATTTATTAATAGTTTATATGTAATTTGAGAAATTCGGACCGGCCACAACTAACAATATCAAAATTCGAGATTGCTTAATCAGATGACCTCTTAAGTACTTATTATTTGAGAACAAAATAATTTCAAAGATTGAAATTTTAAATGTATTAACAACAAATTCCTTGGAAAGAATGAATTCATCCATAGAAATGCATCTGTCACAAGGGTGTGCTAGTTTTAAATATATTTCTTTTAAATAGTTATTTGCGTTCAAGTCTTGAGATGAATGACTAAAAAATTAACTTAGACTTGACAGGTCTCTACTTGAGGTATATATATATAGGATCCCTCTATGTTACATTCATTTAACTTACAACCCTCTCACATGAATAGTGAGTGGTGTGGGACCAACTCACTATTCATGTGAGTGGGTGTAAGTTACATGAATGTAACTTGATATATTGCTTGGAATTAAGCTAATTGCCTCCAATTTCGGGTAGAGAAGCCAAGAGTCTTGCTTAGGATTGAACATTCTAGGCAACTCTAGCACGTGAGCATAAATACTCTAGAATTCTACATCTGATTACATGTAAATAGATAGGAAGTTGTAGAATTCTCTAGAATCTCTAGAGCTTGTTAAGCCTCCCCTATAAATATGGGATGGCATTAGGCATTTGCATCCAACAAACACTACAACAAGCAACTCAAGCATTGTAATCTCTTTTGTGCAATACAAGTTTCTCTTTGGCTCCATTGCTCTTCTCTTGTTAGAAGCTAGGCTTACTTAGCAACATTAAAAAGTTGTCTAAGTGCAGGTTAAGCATAAAATACTCATCCGTGACAAGTGGTATCGAGCTAAGGTTTGCACACGCAAGTTAGCTCACGAGCAATGGCCAACCCTTGAATGTAGCACAAGAGGTGTTGTGGTGTGGATGTTCCACCGGAACCAAGCAGCGCCGTGAGGGAAAGCATGCAGCAAGACTCGGCAAGTCCAAGGCCCCATCCGTGGATGCGTTGGAGCCTAGTGTGACTACTCTGAAATCGCTTTGTCCGCTCAAGATAGCCTCGAGGATTGGAGGAAGAGTGGATGGTCTCGAGGGGGAATACGCCGAGTTCACGGTGGCAACCAAAGCTCTCATCCAAGAGCAAGCGAACACTCTCCGAGGTGAGTTTCGTTCTTTCCACGATGAGTTGCTCAAACTTCGTAGTTTTGTTCAGGATGAACTACGCGCTGTCCGTGCGGAAGTGGATGAAGTCCGCTCGGATTGGGCAAGCGCCACCTCTCGCAAGTCCGCATGAAACTCGGTGATCTTGGCGCGCGTTGATGCCAAAGCCCGACACTTACGATGGCACGCAATGCCACGATCGTGGACAATTTCCTCTGGGCTTGATCGATACTTGATGCCATGGGTGTACGAGATGAGGCATCGAAAGTGCCACCTGCACAACTATGGTGGCGTGCAAGCATAGATGGGCAAGGGCATTTGCACCGTCGACACTTGGGCGACTTGAGCAAGAACTCGAAAGCGGTTCAATGCGGAGAAGGAAGCGGCGCTTACGTCGCCTCAATCGGGTAGCATTCGGGACTACATCAATGAGTTCACTACCCTTATGTTGGAGATGGCGACATGTCCGACAAGGATTGGCTCTTCTACTTCCAAGATGGCCTCGAGATTGGGGCCGAGCTTGATAAGCGTGGTGTTCACACACTTGACGCCATCGCCGTTCTTGGAATCGCTCACGAATACTCTACCCAATCCAAGGACAAAAAGGCCAACCAAGGCAAGGTGGGGAGAACATGAGGATAAAACCGCAAGGATTGGGGCGAAAAAAACAACAAAAGCGGGCAAGGAAAATCGGAGGCAAGAAGGAGGCGTAAAACCAAGCCCATGCTTCCATGCAATGGTCCTCATTGGGTGCGTGTTGTCCGGAGAAAAGGTCGCTCTTGCTACCAACTCAAGAGCAACCCGCAATGTCCGGAGGAACCCCAACTCAGCATGGGTTCTCCGATGCCTCAGCACTCAATCACCAACAGCCCTTTTCGTGAAGAAAGGGCTCATGTATATAAAGGTAAGCAGTCGATCCGTTTGCTGAACACGGGGCGACGCATAATTTCGTCCGTCAGAAGCGAAAAGCGCTTAGGCCTCAAGGCCACCAGGAAGGATGAAGGCGGTAAACTCACGCCAAGCCAATTCTTGAGGAATCGTACAAGGCGTGTACATCACGCTTGTACGTGGAAAGCTTGACTTCTCCATACCCATGGGCGACTTCAAGATGGTCCTCGGCATGGAATTCTTGACCAAGTCCATGCCTTCCGCCGCCACTAAACTCCCAAGCATCCTCGGGAGCAAAGCATGCATGGTACCCGGGCGAGGCAAGTCCGAGGAGAAGACACTCTCACCATGCAATTCAAAGGGCTTTAAGAATGACCCAAGCTTCTTGGTCTCCATCCGGGAACTAAGCGAGGAAGGAAATAAGCGTCGTAAGCCAAGTCCTCCGGATTAAGCCGTCCTCGAAGTACAAGGACGTGATGCCTCGAACTTCGAAGAAGCTCCCTCGAGAGGTAGATCATCTGTGGAACAAGGCAAGCCACCAGCCTTGGCGCCTCCGGATGGCGCCGAATTAGAGGAGTTGCGGAGACAACTCGAAGACTTCTTTGGACGCGAGTTACATTCGCCCTCAAAGGCCCCATTCGGTGCAGTCCTCTTCCGAAAAAAAGGATGGATCATTGCGGATGTGCATCGACTATAGGCGCTCAAAAGATCATCAAGAACAAGTATCCGATTCCCTTGATCGCGGACTTGTTCGACCAACAAAGGGCGGTGCCAAACTCGACTTGCGCTCGGGTACTACCAAGTGCGCGCGAGAGATGAAGAAGGCGTGCACAACAAGTGGGTCTTTCAATTCCTTGTGATGCCTTTTTTTACTAATGCACCGCCACATTTTGCACGCTTCATGAACAAGGTGCTCCAACCATTTCTTGACCGCTTTGTGGTGTACTTGGATGACATCGTGGTGTATAGTACACTTTCGAGAGCATGCCAACATTTGCAACAAGTCCTCCAAGTACTCCGAGATAACGAGCTCTTTCTCAAACTGGAGAAGTGCTCATTTGCCCAACAAGAAGTGGAGTTCCTTGGCCATAAGATTGCGGATGGGAATATCATGATGGAAAACGCCAAAGTAAAGGCCATCCTCGATTGGGAGCCTCCCTCGAAAGTGCCCGAGCTTCGCTCATTCCTTGGGCTGGTGAATTACTACTGCCGCTTCATCAAGGGCTATTCGCCGGCGGCACCTTAGCCGGATATGCTCAAGAAAAGCGAGCGTGGCATTGGTCGAAGGATGCCAGCGCATTCGAGAGTTAAAAGCAATTTGGAGGAACGGTCCTCGCTCTTCCGGACCACAAAAGCCCTTCAAAGTCCAAAGCGGATGCCTCGGTTTCGCCATGGAGAGTCTCACGAAAGGCCACCTATAAGCGTTCGAGTAAAGCTAAACGTCTGTAACGCTACACGGTGCAAGAGAAGAGATGACCGCAATCATACATTGCTTGAGTGTGGCGACATTAGCTCACACTTCACGATCATGACGGACAAGCGTGGCGACAAGCTACTTCCAAACTCAAAGTTGAGTCCGAAGCAAACGGTGGCAAGATTTCCTTGGGAATTCGATTATCGCAGTACAAACCGGGGAAAGCCAATGTTGCGGACGCTCTAAGCAAAGGCGAATTGGCGTGAGCCAACGAAATCCGACCTTGTCAGCGCATCGAGAAGGCCTCAAGATCCGCTAGCAAAGGATTTCTTTGGAGAAGGTGCTCGAAGGCAAGACAAGACGATTTTGGCAAGAGGAAGGCATCCTCCTCACCAAGGAGATTCGTGCCAAGGTGCGAAACTTTGCGGAAGAAGTAATCAAGAGTGCCACGACTCCAAGTGGGTGGTCACCCAGAATTGACGCACCACCGCACTAGTCCAAGCCTCGTATTTTGGCTGCACAGGGCGACATCGATGCATATGCGAACTTGTCTTGTGTGCCAACAAGACAAGGTGGATCATCAACTCCAATGGGATTATTAAATATTTGCCTAGCAACAAGGCCATGGGAAAGTGTCTCCATGGACTTTCATCACAGTCCAGGGTTGCGGAAGCATCATGGTCGTTGTGAACCGACAAGTATGCCATTCATTTGCAGTTGGGCAGCCCGCCTATTCGTCAAGCACATTGTGAAGCTTTGGGGAGTTCCAAAGAGCATTGTGAGCGACCGAGATCCTCGGTTCACTGGACATTTTTGGACGGAGCTCTTCAAGATGTTGGGGACCGATCTCAAGTTCTCGACAAGCTTCCACCCACAAACGGATGGGCAGACCGAGCGCATCAATGGCCTCCTCGAGATGTACTTGAGGCATTATGTGAGCGCTCATCAGCGGGATTGGGCGAAACTACTCGACATCGCCCAATTTTCTTATAACTTGCAGCGAAGTGAGGCTACGGGCAAGAGTCCGTTCGAGATCATCATGGGATTCCAGCCAATGACTCCCAACGCCATAGCCTCAACTTATGGAGGGAAAAGCCCCGCGGCGCACAAGCTCGCCCGCGAATGGCATGAGGAAGCGGACATCACGCGAGCCTACCTCGACAAAGCCGCGAGGAAAATGAAGAAATGGGCGGATACAAGGAGACGGCATGTTGAGTACAAGGAAGGTGATCAAGTCATGATCAAGCTCCTACCCCAACAATTCAAGACATTGCGGAAAGTCCACAAGGGGTTAGTGAGACGCTACGAGGGACCCTTCCGAGTTGTTCGACGTGTGGGCAACGTCTCGTATCAACTTCAACTTCCACCAAGACTCAAGATCCATCCGGTCTTCCATGTGAGTCTTCTCAAGCCATATCACGAAGACATGGGAGACCCAGTGAGAATCGGTAGCGCCCGTTGTGGCGTTCGACAAAGATGTGGACTACATCATTGCGGACCGTGTGGTTTCGAGGAGAGGCGTGCCAGCACATAGCGAGTACTTGGTGAAGTGGAAAAACCTCCCCGAGAGCGAAGCCACTTGGGAACGTGAAGAAGATTTGTGGCAATTCGCTCAGCACATCCAGAGGTTCAAGCACGAGGCGCGGGGCGCCTGAGCTTAGGTGGGGAGGATGTTGCGGACCTTAGCCCAATTGCCAATTTTGCTAGAGAGCCAACAAGAGTGCTGGCCCAATTCCGGAACATTCTAGGCAACTCTAGCACATGAGCTTGTAAATACTCTAGAATTCTCTATACAATTCCAGCACATGTAAATAGATAGGAAGTTGTAGAATTCTCTAGAATCTCTAGAGCTTGTTAAGCCTCCCCTATAAATATGGGATGGCATTAGGCATTTGCATCCAACAAACACTACAACAAGCAACTCAAGCATTGTAATCTCTTTTGTGCAATACAAGTTTTCTCTTTGGCTCCATTGCTCTCTTCTCTTGTTCGAGAAGCTCTAGGCTTACTTAGCAACATTCGGCAAAGTTGTCTAAGTGCCGCACGGGTTAGCTGCGCAAAATACTCGTCCCGTGACAATTAGCTATATATATATATATGTGAACTCTCGAGTTGGAATAGTTTTCGAGACAAAGGTCGGTGGCCTTTGAATATAAATCCAAAGGCCACCCACCATGTGCAGCCAACAAATAAAAAATAAAAAAACCATCGGGGCAATTGGATTTCAATCCAATGGCTCCTAGTGGATTCCCGAAAAGTGATCCAATTTGGTACCTCGGATTGGATCACTGTCCTATATATATAAGTGTTGCCTTCGCCAATTAATCATTTAATCTCTCTATTTCTAAATTAGTACCTAATAACTAACAAAAAAAAAAGATGTTGCTCATATGATTGAAATCAAGTTTAAACTAACAGTTGTTTGGTATTGTTTTTTTATTGGGGACAAATAAAATATTTAGTTCAAATTTAAACAAAAGTTTTCTGACAATTTGCGGCTTCTCTATTGGTATCAAGAGCTTGCCCTTATAAATATCAACTCTAACAAAATAATTATATATAAAAAAAGAAGAAAATAAAAGTGCAAGTCAAATAAAAAAAAATACTGAAATTGTACTTTTCACAACTTGAAACAGTAGAACTCGTTCATTATGAAATTTTACACTTTTTTTTATAAGATGAAATTTTACATTATAACTTATAAAACATGTAATTCTCTAGGAATTAATAAATCAACTGAGAATCGCAAGAATTAATAAATAAGTTATGAATTGTAAGCTATAACAAGATTAATACATATAATTACAATCAATTAAAAATTCAATAGAGAACTTTTATGTTTGAAGTCAAGTACTTTATTAGTAAAATTAAATAAATTAATCAATTAAAATTTATTCATCATTTCAATTTTAAAAATATTATTAGTCAATAATTATAGTAGTAAATTAAGCTCAACCAATCATGAATGGAATTGGGGCTATTACTAGGCGTTATGACTCTCTTTGAAGAACTAGATACTGATATCGTCAAAGAATCCTCTGAATATTCAAATTTTATTTTTTAAACTGTCCTTTAAAGAGAAGGTCTTGGATGCTTATATTTGTATGCATATTAATATAATTAGTTGAAATATACATATGATAATGAATGAATGGAAAAGGAGTATATTTTAGGACCACCCAAATTTTTTTCTAAAAGCAATAGTTATTGGATGATAACTAAAATTTATGTATGGGGTGGCACTTTTAAAATCTAAGTAAACAGTAATTTTTTTTAATTCAAGTGAAATTCATTAACAAATGCATTTTGCCCAGATCGAGCTACTCAAAAGTCTACAACTAAGTGAAACAACTCGTTTCTTATATCTAAAGAAAAATGAAAAATTTTAAAATATCATTTTATACTTATTGCATAAATGAAGGGTCTTACCTTTTCCAAGAATAATCATCAACTAATAATCAAGGTTTGCTTGTAAAAAGATACAAAAGACATTTATTTATTGTTAAGTACTGGAGAGTGTATGTTTATAAAGGAAAAAAATAATCATTTTACATTTCAAGTCTCACTAATATCTCTACTTTTTATGTAATTAAGTCCTTTAAACTTTGATCGTGCGTGTTTTGTTATAATTTGAGTATTTTATATATTTTGGGGATATTTTGATCATTTCAAGATTAACAAGAAATCGAACACCGACACCGACATCATGAACGGATTTAGAAGCCCTAAAAACCAAAGAAGCGACAGAAACCAAGGTTAAAATAGATTCTAATTATATAATGTATCGAACCGATGCACACTCCTAGCTTTATTTGCAATTTGGAGAGACATGTGTAAAAACAATATTAGAGAAGCCCATTGAATACTAAGGTTTAAGGGATGGACAAAGAAAAAAGAGATTTGAATAGGTGTAGAGAATAAATTATTTCATTTAATTACATAATTTTATTCTTAATAGTAAGCTCATTCGTGGACATAACAGTAATAAATATTTTTATAAAAGTATGGGTTTGTAAAGTATTCCGGATAGTTCAAATATCCTTACCCCATCCTAAGGGGCCGCTTCACTTGCTTTTATATCCACGTGATTTTTTAACTTAAGTTATATGGCAATTTTGTTTTAACCCCAACTTATTTTCTTTAATTACTTAAACATCCAAACTATTGGAAGCTTTGGGCTTGGGCCACCTAAATGAAGTGAATCCAACACTTTTCATGAGTAAAATAGGAAAATAAAATATAAATGGAATAAAAATTTTAATTTTTTAAACAAAACCATATTTTTCATCAAATAATGTAGCTTGTTTATGGTATGATAAACGCTTTTTGTTTGATACAAATCTATCTGAGTTAAAATTTCAATGTCAAACGATGCCATTCTTATCAATAATGCAGTACTTTTTTATTATGCCGCACACCACACATTTAAAATTAATTTATCAGAGTAGTTGGTATGATTGTTTACTGATACATAAGGGTTTAATCTCTTTTGCACATCAGCAAAATGAAAAGCACTACAATTATTCGTTCAATTACTTTAGCTCTTTTGCTATCCTTTCATGGGATAGTTTTACTCACTAATGAAAATTTTCTTCAATGCCTTTCTGTACACTCTGAGGACACCTCCATTTCTGAAGTAATTTACACTCAAGATAACCCTTTATATTCATCAATATTGGATTTTTCAAAACAAAATCTTCTCTTCAGAGCACCAAAATACCCGAAACCTCAAGTCATTATCAAGCCATTTCATGTATCCCAAATTCAAACAGTCCTAAAATGTTCCCAAAAACATGGCCTCCAAATTAGAGTTCGAAGTGGAGGTCATGATTCTGAGGGTCTTTCTTATACTTCTGAAGTTCCATTTGTGATGATAGATTTAATAAATCTTAGCTCAATCAACGTTGATGCAGAAAAGAAAACAGCTTGGGTTCAAGCTGGTGCTACCCTTGGCCAACTTTATTATAGAATTGCCAAGATCATGAAAAGTAAAATTCTTGGCTTTCCAGCTGGAGTTTGCCCGACTGTTGGTGTTGGTGGACATTTTAGTGGGGGAGACTATGGTTACGTTATGCGTAAATTTGGTCTTTCTGCTGATCAAGTAGTTGACGCTCACTTGATTGATGTTAGGGGTAGAATTCTTGATAGAAAATCAATGGGAGAGGATTTATTTTGGGCCATAAGGGGAGGTGGAGCAGCTAGCTTTGGAATCATTGTTGCTTGGAAAGTAAATTTAGTCACAGTTCCATCAACTGTGACTGCATTCACAGTCACAAGAACCTTGGAAAATAATGCGACAAAGATCCTTGACAAATATCAGTACGTTGCTGATAAGCTTCCTGAAGACTTAGTCATCAGTGCTACCTTTAGGGCAGTGAGTTTAAGCACTACGAAGAAAAAGGGAACGATCACGTGCTCATTCTCATCCTTGTTTCTTGGTGGGGTTGATAGGCTTCTTCCATTAATGCAGGAAAGGTTCCCTGATCTTGGTTTGACAAAAGAAGATTGCAAAGAAATGAGCTGGATTGAATCTGCCATATATCTCAGTGGATTGCAAGCAAGTGAGCCGTACAAATTGGAAGCATTACTTGATAGGAATTATTCCAAATCCTTTTTCGAAGAAAAATCTGATTACGTGAGGGAGCCTATTCCTGTAATATGATTTGCATTATGAAAAAGGAGGACACAACATTCAAGTGGTGATTTTTCCTTACGGTGGGAAAATGAGTGAGATTTCAGAGTCAGCAATCCCATTCCCACATAGAGCTGGCAACATTTACTACTTGTTGTACTTTGCAGTATGGGAAAAAGAAGAAGAATCTCAAAATGCACTCAAATTGGTCACAAAGATGTACAATTACATGACTCCCTATGCTTCCAAAAATCCTCGAGCGGCATATCTTAATGACAAAGATCTAGAAATCGGAAGAAATAACAACGGTGACACTCACACAAGCATAAAAAAAGCCAGCATTTGGGGCAACAAGTATTTTATGAATAATTTCAACAAGTTGGTGGATGTCAAAACTATGGTGGATCCTGATAATTTCTTTAGAAATGAACAAAGCATCCCATCACGTTCATCTTCGTATTAATTAAAAAGAAAAAAAAAACGTTAGACATTATGTAATGCTTTGTCTTGTGTTTTTTCTCCAATCATTTAGATGCTTTACCTAATTATAATATTTCTTTTTTTACATATTTTATTCTCTCCTTTTTGTGATAATCCTTTCCTTATCTGGCCAGCATGATTGCTCGTTATCGTCTTATATACTGGACAAGAAAATGACAATCTTATCCTCTTTATTTATATAAAATTACCAATTCCAAGATCTCGCATCAACCGGTAATTTAATTTGGGTATCAAATCAACAAAACCAAATTCAACAGCTTCAAATTGTGGTCCAAAACGCTAAACATATTTGATTGTCTCAATGCTCGCAGCTTATCACAAAGAAGGAGAAAAGTATTTTTTAAGATGCCTTGCGTGCCCCTGCCGACATCCCCAACGGCCGTGAAAATAAAAATGAAAAAAAAAACTTCAAACACTATGTGAGTGGTCTTGTCAGACTTTTGTAGCCATTGAGTCCCCGTATCATTTCAATGAAGAAAAATCATTGGTGTAGAGAAACATAAAAAAAAAAATAATAATAATAATAATAAAAAAGATAGAGAGAGAATAAGTGACTAAAAAAAAAAAAAAATTCTCTTATTTTTCTCTCGTACTTCTCTCCCTCTACCACTATTCTTCTCTTAATTTGTTGGGTGACCTCTCGATCTCGAATTTAAAAAAAAAAAAATGGAAAGGCTGCCATGTAGAAAGAGAAAACTCTGGCTGTCATGAGCCAATTGTCTGTCAACTGTCAGGAAAGTAAAATAAAGTCTTGCATCGCGAGCTCCCTCATTTAATGGAGGGCTATTATGCTCCTAATAAAAATATGCTCCTAATTTTTTTATTATTATTTTTTTCTTATGCAATCTTCAAGAACAAAGAACCTTTACAGAAAATTTTTTGAATACTAAGAAATATTATTAAAAAGTTGCAAAACATCAGGTTTTCGGAAAAGAGGTTTGCTCGATGGTCACTGAAGGTTTTATAAATCTATGTTGTTTTACATATTTATTTTCTCAATGTTCAATTTACACTATCAGATTCGCCCCATCAGCCCATCTATTACATATTTGTTGCGTGTGGGTTTTTCATTTGAATGACATAACAGTCCTCTCTTGGTCGTATTTGAAGTCTCAAATATTTATGAGGTCGGATATTTATCGATTGCAATAATATTCCACATCGCCATTAGACAAGAAGTAGGGGCAGGGGTTGAGCCGAAATTAGAAATTTAGGGGCTGAAAATCACATATGGTAAGCTTATAAATCAAGGGTAAGCTTATGATAGTTAAAATCCAAGAGCCAAATTATAAAACAAATATCTATTTTGTAAGTTAAAATTACAAATAAAAAAGAGTTGGACTTCAAAATCTTTTTAAAATACCTCTTATGGTGTAACTTTCAGAATTTACATATATAGAGCTAGACTTTGTTGATAATAGGACTAAAATCTTTGAGCAGACCATATAACAAATCAGATCCATCGGTGAATTGTTAATTTTATCATGTAATATATTAATTGCAAATTTGGTAAAATTTAACACGATTCACGACACGATGTTAGAAATTGAACTTCTTAAAATCAAAGAATTTAAACAACAAATTAAAAAAATTAAATGGAGAATCACCAATCATAAGATTTGGAAAACTCCAAAGGAAAAAATCACCGTTGTCACAAAACAAATAGAGAAAAATATTCACTATGTGAAAATTTATTATTCTGTAAATAATTTTCTAAAATATATAATCTAGAAATATTCTTAACAAAGCATATTGAGGAGTTAAATGCTCCTACAATATAATTACATGCTTAAAAAATATTTCTCTGCTCTCAATTTAGATTGCTTCTCTTAGATACAAAAATGAGGAGGAGAATTCCTCTATTTATAGCCAAATTTTGGCTTCCATTTTCTTCCTCTTTTTCTTCTTTGCATGGGCAGCACCCACCCATTTTTCCTTGTTCAATGATGGTGGCTCAACCACCCATCACTTTGACCTTTTTTTAATTACATTTTCAACACACGACATTAATAAATGGATATGAGTCATCAAATTTGACAAAAATATTAAATAGGTATGAGTCATCAACCACCCACCGTCTTTGAATTCAAAGATGGTGGCTCAACCACCCATCACTCTGACCTTTTTTTTAATCACATTTTCAACACACAACACTAATAAATGGGGATTAGTTATCAAATTTGACATGATTATTAAATGGGTTGAGTTTGGGTTGACATTTTTTTTTCATATCGAGTTAGGGTTAAAATTCTTGATCCATCTACCCGAATAACAACACGATTATATTTTTTTACTTTAAATTAACTTTTAAATTCTTATCATTAAAATTCAAATATTGGACATGATTCTCTATCTTTGATTTTTTTTTTGGAAGACAGACATTTACACAGTGTTTTATTTATAAAATTTAAAACAAATTTAGAACTTTAATAGCGTAAGGGTGTAAAATATTGATACACATATATATTTTATGATATCGATAGATACTATCATTTACATATGTATAATTTAAACTTTAAATAATGTAAATGTGTAATAGTTTGGATGTGTAACATTTGTTAAATATATAGATATTAAACGGGTTATTAGATAATCCGTTTATTTTTCGTGTCAGGTACGAGTCTCAATAATTTAACACGATTATTAAATAGGCCGTGTTTGGGTCGATCTAAATTTAAAACAATATGACTCATTTTGCCAACTCTAGTTGCGACTTTGTGGATATAAGAAAATACTATTATTCACTAGTTTCGTTTATATTATTTTACATTCTTCATACCACCATTAAACACAATAATCTTTACATTCTTCATACCACCATTAAACGTAATAATCTACTACTACTACTTTTCCTTCCACAACTAATTATAAAAAATTCACATTTATTTAGACCGATCCATCAATGCATCAAATGCATTGTAGTCGTAACCAAATCGTTTTCTGAAGCTGAATAATGTTCCTAAGGATGGAAACAAATCCACACCATGTCGTTATGTTTTCTTGCTGTTTCGAAATCAGCGACTTCCTCCAATCTAAATTAACCAAACATTTCTTGCATATTGAAGAGACCTTAGGTTATCAATTGAATCAATTAATATGCCGCGGTTGAGCTGATCTTTTAGAAACCCTAGCCAGTAATCCATGCTTCATCCGAAAACCAATACTAAGATTGTAGGTCACCGGATGATTTTTCACTACTTGAACATCATAATTATGAATAATGCTTGCTGCTGTGGCCTTCATCAGAGTAAATGCAATATCCTTACCAATACAGATCCTTGGACCTGCATTGAATGAAAAGAACTTGTGTGGTGGCTCATGCCTGATCCTCCCATCTTCAGTGATCCATCTCTCCGGCTTGAATTCTCGACAATCCTCTCCCCAGACTGAAGTCATTCTCGCCATCGAATACGCTGAAATCAAAACGTGTGTGTTTTGATTCACTTGGTGCCCACTTGGAAGAATATCAGGCTGAAGAGGAATCCTTATTTCAAAAGGCACAGGAGGATACAGCCTTAGGGTTTCACACAAAGCTGCATGGAGATAAACAAGCTTATTCAGCTCGTTTAGTCGAACCAACGGCGGCTTATTGAATCCTTCTTGTGAAAAATTTCTCTTCAATTCTTCTCTGATTTTGGTTTCAGCAAATGGGTTCTTGGAGACCAGCCAAAAGAACCAAGTGAGAGCTATACTTGTGGTGCCTTCAGTTGCAAAAATTAAGCCCGTGATGTTGTCTCTCATAACTTTTTCAGCTGGTGTTGGTCCAGTTACTTCATGTCCACTCAAGTAACAATTCAAAAGACTATATATACCTTCTTTAGCTTCCATTCCTTTCTCTATTTCTTCTTGCTTCATTGACTTTTGCTTCTCCCAAAATTGGTCAATGTTTCTCCAAGCATTAGCCAATTTTTTCTCCTTCCCAAACCCTAACCAGCTTTGCAACTTCCATAAACTTTCCGGCACGAGATGCCGGATAAGTATAGCCTCACAAGCATCATCAACAGCATCCGGAAACCCCATTTCCGGAAACCCCACCGAAAGGGAATTAGGGTTATGCCCAGTGGCAATCAAGCATGCAAAATCAAACGTGGTCCTTTTCAACAAATCTTGAAAGTCCACCAACATTTTTTCTTCACTCACATGATCAAGAACTGGGATTAGCCCTCTTTCGATCATCTCCGGAACGATCTTGGCCATCAGTTGCTGAAACTTCTGGTGATTAATAAACGCACGAGCAAGCTTTCTTTGGTGTTTCCATTCATCAAAATCAGAATTGAAAAGCCCCGTCTCTCCGAAAATATCAAACCTCTTCCTCCCCTCGGACCCTTTGTGATATTTTGAAAAATTTGTACTCATTATGTGCTGAACATTGCTGGATCACTTGTGAGAAACATATCATATTGAGCTACCCATGAGCCTTTGATCATGAATGAGCCCTTTGTTTTTTCAAGAATTTGGGCAACTTTGTCATGAAGCTGGTTGATGTTGAGAATCACAGAGGCTAACATGCCAAGAAGAGGCAAATTCCATGGGGTTGAGTTGATCTTTCTGAAATGATGGAGAAAGAGAAAGAAAATTACTGGGAAAATAAAGTATTGAGGAAAGGCTAATGAATCAAACATGGCTATAAAAGTTGAAAACAAATTGTAAAAGGTTTCAATTGTTTGCTTGCTATGTTGCTTGATTTTTGTAGCTAGGTAGCTTGGGTGCGTATTTATAGTTTCATTTGCTAAAGTGATGATAGCTAAGCACAAAGCCAAAATAAATGCTTACAAATTGGTACCAATAATTTGGGTAGTATACTCAACTTGCTTTTCAATTTATTGAATTAATTAATAATCATTTCCATATTGACAAATTTAATTTTAAAAGAAATTCATATGATACAACGAGATGTTGAGAGGTATTTGTGACTTCCTTTTACCGAGCGCATAAAGTTAGCATAAAATCTAACCTTAAACGTCAAATTTATGACCTTCATGAATACAAGAATTTCGCATTTTGTCTTACAAGTTATATGTTCAAAAGTCAACACGAAGTGAAGAGTTGACCACAGCAAGCATTAGGCTGTCAGCTGCCGCAATTGATTCAATCGCGCTGGAGCAATTAATGAAAATTTGATGCCCAATTGGCCATCATTTGTGTTGGCGTGACCAAACGCTTTACAAGTGCCCAAAAATATCTCAACATCCATCTCACGTCAAATTAATTTCAAATAATATTAAAAATAAATCTAAATAAATTCCAAAATACGAACTAAAAAATTAAAATAATTGAAAATAGACCTTGTATGTGAAAATAATTAAATACGAGAGTGCCTAATATTACTTAGAGAGAAAAAAAAAAAGCTACACGATCGAAAAATTTAAACAGATTAGTGAAAGTCTAACAATAATATTAAAAATAAATCTCCGCTATTTAAAAAAAAAAAATCTCCACTATTTTAAAAAAAAAAAAACTTAGTCATAAATCAAAGATAGTTAAAGGCTTTGGTAATAAATCTCCACGATTTCAAAAAAAAAATCATAATTCAAATGTAGTTGAAGACTTTCTTCCTATTAGAAATTTTCATTTAATTCGACGCAACTTGGAATTCCACATTGACATATTGAGTTGCTTGCGTACTTGATTTAGGCTTCAGAAGTTGTCTATTGACTTAACTGCACTTTGCCAGAAGATTTTACGACCAAATTTGTATTCTTGAGGAGTTCAGTCAAAGAACGCATGCAAGTCTCAAGTTTTGTAATTGATACATTACAAATGATAACTCACTTACAATTTTTTTTTTTGAACTGATTAATCAATTCTTGTATTAGAGATATATCTTATAATTACACCGATATTTACAATCAGATAGATACATGAGACTTATATTCTTACATTTTTATTCTATAAAGTACATGACCAGCCAAATACCCCTCACGGAGGAGGAATGTCTCTACTCCACTCGTATTTCGCAAGGGAGAAAGACGTTATAAGTAGTCTCCACACAATTATGTTTAATTGAGCGACATTGAGTCCGTGGAGACTCGAACCATTACCCTCATAGTCATGCTTAACTTTAAGGGCAATGGTTCACCAGTGGGCTACAAGCCCAAGTGGCAACTCACTTACAATTTAAGTGCAAAGAAAAGGCTACTTCCGTCTTTAAACAAATAAATATGAAACTCTGGTTTTTCATACATAATATGTAAAAGAACAAAGAGACCGAGTGAACAAGGAATTTATTATGTACTCCTATTGTAAATAAAGTACAACTAATTATGAAAGAACCAAAAACGAAAAATCCAAAGCGAACTTAGCGAAGGATACGACTAAAAAGATATTAATTTTTTATCGGGCCGGCTCCAGAGATAGGCAAGTGAGGCAATTGCCTAAGGCCGTCACTTTAGAATAAAACCCCTCAAGATTATTTATTAACACTTTTGTAGTTAAAAAAAAATCAATATTTACAAAATTACATTTCCTATTTTAAAATATATTTTATTTAAGGCTCACATTCAATAAATTTCATTAAAATAATTATCCATCTAAATCAACTTTCGGTTAGTAGCTTTTCCTTAATATTGAACATTGCCTACAAAATTTAATATTGTTTATGGATGGATATTGACTTTTTTTAATTATCCTAAATTAGCGATGCATCATTTTGTTTACTAATTCCATCATTAAATTTCCTCGATACATGGTCTAAGAACATTTAAAAACGATGAATCATTTTGCTTTCGGAGAGGGTATGGTCCTCCTTTTGAAGAGAAGTAAAAGTCTTCTTGTATAATTTTACCTTGCATTCTTTATATTTTTCGTGGACCATAGCTAGAAGCCTAGAATTGATAAAATTAACACTCTTTTTCTATCACAATCTACTTAGGGATGACAAAAATCTCCAAGGGGGCGGGTACCCTCGGGTATTTTTCCTATTCGGAGAGGGTATGGGGATAATTTCATACCCAATTTCTTATTCGGGAAAGGGATGGGAAAATTTTTTTACCCAATTTCTTATTCGGGGAGGGGACGGGGATGAGGTCCCCTACCCATTTCCCCATTTTAATTTTTAATCTATTTTTTATTTTTTTAAATTACTAGTAAATAAATAATAAAAATTGAATTATAAAATTATAAGTATTGGTAAAAATAAAAAAAATCAAAATATTTATATTATTAAACTTTTAGGCCTAATTAACTAATTAAAGTCCTAAATTTTTATTTAGGACATTAAAAAGACCGGACAGATTCTATTAGCCCAAAACTTTTGTTTTAATTTTAATATTCATTAAATATTTTAAACTTAAATCTATTTTTTATTTATTTTTAGATGTTATAATTGCCCACAGCAAATCACAATTTTAATATCTAATCTAATATAATATTTGTTCTTAATTTGCTTTTTTGTAAAGTGAATAGTCGCATTTATAAAGTGTCAATTGAAAAGTTAATTTTGAATCTAAATTTGATTTTATTTGTAACAATTTTATATTAGCCTATTAATTTGTTCATGATAGTTTGTATCCCTTGCATGCTGCGTTACTTACTAATTTAGTGTATGTAACTTTTGTAATGGATTTTAATGTAAGATATATTTCAAACTTTACTTTTATTTGAATTTTTTATTTTAATATGATTAACTCAAAATCGAAAATAGAAAAAATATATTAGTTATTCGGGGATCGGGGACCCTCGGAGATCCCCTGTTATTATTCGGGGAGGGGATGAGGATTCTCTTAAATAATTTTGACGGAGATGGGGAGGGGACGGGGACATACGCAAAATATCGGGGATGGGTACGGGGAGATTGGTCCCCTCCCCTCCCCTCCCCATTGCCATCCCTAAATCTACTTGTAATTCTTAAAATATTTTTTAAATTTTTTAATTTCTTTCTGATTATAAAAAAAATCGGTTCGTTCCACTTAACTTTAATTTTTAAAAAATTTATGATTGATTAAATCATATATTTAACTCCAAAAATTATATATTTATATATATTAAGTAGAATTAAAAGTAGACTCAAATAATTATTATGTAATTTTTTAAATAAAAAACCATAAGCAAGAAAATAATAGGAAAAAAAGTTTAGGATTGATACAAAGCGTTTGTGAGGGGACAAAAATATAAAAGAGGTGTTCAATTAACTACAGAACTATATAATTTAATAGACGAGATCAAGTTTTCAACGGTCAGCTGCGGGCAGGTATTGGATCGCTTGGGAGCAATTACTCAAAATTTGGTGCCAATAGGCAAAGCATTTGTGTTGACCAAAAGCTTAAACAAACCCGAAACGTACGCCATTGAAATTATTTAAAATATAATAATAATAATAATAATAATATTATTATTATTAAATACAACCCTTAATCGATTTTGTCAGATAGTAAATATGAAACGAGACATTGTAGCAAAGTTACATCTGAATTCTGATGTCATATTTAACTGCTCGATCGATTCAAAATTTTAACCGTATTAAAAGAACTTTGCAATTCATTCATAAATCAAACTTAGTTGAAGGGTTGGTCATAGTTGGAGGCTTGGTCCTGTGAGTTTTTTTTTGGACTCGACCATCTATACAAATTTCTTTTCCACTTGATTTAGCAGGCGGTTACATATAGACTTTATAGTCCAAGGAATCAAGCAAAGTCTTCAGTTGTGCAATTGATACATCATTAATCATAATGTTTTTTTTTTTCGAATATTATGTATAATATAACCAAATCCTAAAGTACATACAAGCCCACTAAAAACAAATATAAAAATCTCACATCAGTTAAAAATTGACTTTAAACTAGTAAGTTTGTATCTAACTTATACTCAAAAACTAACTCAAGAGTTGGCGGTTGTCTTAATTTTATATTATTAGTCTAAGATCACTCTTAATGGATGTGAGAATATTCCCTTATCACCCTATTGAGGTTTATATTTGTGCTTTGTCTTTATCACATGACAAACTGATAACTATGGTTGGAGGTAAGTTCCTATGCTTCTGCTTGATTTTTATGAAATCAAATAATCTTATAATGGTAACAAGTTATTTTCAAATGACGATCACATTCAATTATTATGAAATATGGTATATTTTAATAAGGTAATAAATACTTTGTTTTCCCTGTAGCTATCAGAACATGGTTGATGGATTATTTGGAACCTAACGCGTCCTCAACAAGGGCCAAAGCTATCGGTAAGTAAGAAAGAAAAATTAAACGAATCACGACCATAATCAATTACTTTGAAAATAGGTTGTATTTTCAAATGGAAATAAATACTCATTCAACGCGAAAACAATCGATGGTTAGTTGATGAATTTGTTTGAAATCTACTGCCCGCGGATATGGGCTACAACTGTTGATAAGTATAGAAAAACGATATATTTTAAATACTGATGTTGAAAGCTCTTCTTTCTTTTTTCGAAGCAGATATGAAAGAATCGTGAGGTAATTTGGAAACTGACACGCAGCCAATGCCCCCCATGGGCCAAAGCTGGTGCAAATTGCAATAATATTTCAGAGTAAAAAAAAGTAGGTACCCAGGTTTCCCATCTTTGTGATCACTGTCGAGAGTGGGACAGAAAATGTCATTGCAGAATTGAAAAGTCGGATGAAACATTTAAATTGAAGACTTAGAAGACAAGTGGTGAATGATTCCCTTGTTAACACTGATGCGTTTGTTTTAAATTGGTTGATGACATAACTATGATTGTGATGAGTGGGGCTATTTACATATATAAAAGCGGCAAAGCTACCAAAACCTACATTTATAACTAATATATCTATACGTGTATATATATAGTTATATACTGAGCGCTCATCAACATCATCCATTGCCATTTTGTTAATTTCAGCATATCCTACTCCGAGAAATAAGATGAGTTCATTCCATGACCAACTCATGAAACCACCAAACGATGAGGAAGATTTCATGCTCATCATGGAGCTTGCCCACAGCTCATTACTTCCGATGACCATGAAAGCTATCATCGAGCTTGGTGTGTTAGAGATTTTAGCTAAAGCTAGTCCATCTCAGCTTTCTTCTTCTGAGATTGCATCTCAGCTGCCCACAAATAACCAAGAAGCCTCAACAGTACTTGATCGAATGTTACGACTCCTTGCTAGTTACTCTTTCCTAACATATAATCTTGTCACAAATAAAGATGGAAATGTTTGCGGAGTATATGGTTTAGCGTCCGTTTGCAGATATTTGCTTCCAAATGAAGACGGAGTTTCTCTTGCTCCCATTTTCCTCTTAGCTCAGGAGAAAGTTTCTGTAGATCCTTGGTTTGTTTTCTAATTTCTCTGCGACATCTTTCATGAGTCATGAAAATTCCTTTATAACATTGTGAAGCACTCTTTACATTGTTGTAAAGGGTATCTTTCCGCACGAAATTTGTGCTGACGTTCACATATGAGTATTTTCAATCTTTCATATACATTATTTCCATTCATTTTCTTTCTTTCTTTTTTAAATTTCAGTATCTGTGAAAGAAATTTTATATCCCCGAATTGAATAGGTACCACTTGAAAGATTGTTTATTGGAAGGGACCCTACCTTTTATGAAGGCACATAATGCAAAAAATCCATTTGAGTATGCTATGAAAGATGCTAGAAGACGGAACCTCTTCAATCAATCAATGAGCAATCATACGGCTTTAGTTATGAAGAAAATTCTTGAAATCTACAAAGGATTTGAAGAGATAAACCAATTGGTAGATGTTGCCGGTGGTTTAGGTGCTAATCTCAGCTTACTAGTTTCTAAATACCCACAAATTCGGGGTATTAACTTTGACTCGCCTCATGTCATTAAAGATGCACCTTCTTATCAAGGTATCCATTAATTTAAAAGAAAAAATTAGTGGCGCTTCGATAGTTTGGTGAAATTATAATAAAAACTTTTTTATTTTTATTAGAGATGGTCATATAGATCCACTTTTTTTATATTTATGCCGAAATGAAAGGTAGTTAGGTTATTAAAGTAAAAAAATAGTTAGGTTATTATAGAAAAAAAAAGAAGAAAGAATTATCCTAAAAAAATTTATTTTATAATTTAAAAAAGATGACATTTCTATGATCATTTCACCAAACTTTCGAGTGTCACAGTCGTTTCCCCTCAATTTAAATATAAAATAACATGATATATATTTTTCTTCACAAATTGTAATTTTTTTTTAAATCGTGCTATTTCGAGTTATATATTTCGCTTAATTAACAGTTAAAACTTTATATATAATTTGCTTTTTCCTTTTTCTTAATTCGCTTCTAGGTGTGGAGCATGTTGGAGGAGATATGTTTGTTGAAGTGCCTAAAGGAGAAGCTATTTTTCTGAAGGTTAGTTCTCCAATTAATTTTTCCACTTGCCAACATATATGTTAACTCTGCATAAATTCTGGAAACTAATATAGGAAATTAATTTTCATATAAATCTTCAGTTGATACTTCATGACTGGAGTGATGACCAATGTGTGAAGATACTGAAGAATTGCTACGATGCTCTTCCAGAATTCGGGAAGGTCATTGTGGTAGACTCTTTAATACCAGAGCCCCTTGAGACTGATATTTTCAGCAGGTTTGTTTATCTGCTTGACATACAAATGTACACTGTATTTCCTGGGGCAAAGGAGAGGACAACAGAGGAGTTGAAGGCTCTGGCGACAAAAGCTGGATTTACAGCAGTTAAACTTGTCTGTCGTGCTTACAGCTGGTGGCTTGTTGAACTCTACAAATGATCCGAGCTTTGACAAGCGTACAGGTCATTTCAAGGTTCTAATTTAATTAAATAAAATAAAATGCCGACGCCAGTCCTAATTATTTTGCCAGCATCGGCTTCTATTTCTTGTCATGTTTAAGTGATTCTTCTTAATGCTTGCGTGCAAAAGTAACTTAAAAATCTTAGGTTGGATAATCCTTGCTTGTTTGGCTTACCTTCAACTCTTTATTTTGATATTGCGTTTTGCGCGTGCTGAAACAAATTATTGATCAATTTCTCCTAATGAAGCACCATAAATTAGGGGTGGGCATCGGATTGGATTCGGGTCAATTTGATCCGATCCGAACTTATCCGATTATGTTCAGATCGGATTCGAATTGACCTCTCAATCCGATCGGATAGAAACTTTGCAATCCGATCGGATTTGATTTGGATCGGATCGGATCGGATCCGGATCAATCCGATCAGATTGCACTTAAAATTAAAAAGAATATATAACTTAAACATAAATAAGAAATAAAAATTGAAAAACAGTCCTAAATCCCTTAAATTCCCAAATCAAAAGAGAAAAGAATCGATGCATCACCCACGAACACAACCAACAGCCGCATCACCCACGAACACAACCAATCACTCTGAGAAAAAAAAAATCGGCAGCTGTCGTCGATGCCTCAGCTGCATGCCGACGGCATCCCAATCGACAAGCGTTGAGCCCGTGAATTGCACCGTTGCCACGCTACCAGCCGAAGCCTGCAAGAGTCTTAAACCTAGCCGCTGCATTTATTTGCTTATTGCAAGGGTTTCTAATGGAGTCGGATCCATCAAAACTTGTAAGGTGCAGAGGTTATAACTTATGTGGATAGGTTCCTTGACTTTGAAAAGCTTGTAGAGTTTTGGGTCTTTTGAATTGCTTCTGATTTTGTTTTTTCCTGTAGATAATTCTCCTTGTTTTTTAGTGATTGTAAGGTTGACTGCTTGATTTAGGTTTCCTGATTTTGGGATGCAATTGTTACCAAAGACATTAACAAAATAATTGATGTTAAAATGAAAACACTTTCAATTTGTTGTCTTTCTTTTCTCCATTTGATGGCTTGCTGTGTTTTTCTTTTATTTGTGTGATTTCAAATTTGTGTTGCAACTTGTAGGTGCTCCAGATTCTTCTGATCTGTTCAAACATATCCAAATCCGATTTCAATATGATGTTACTGATCCGAACCGAATCCGAATAAAAATCCAATCCGAATCCGATCCGAAATTTTTATTCGGATTGGATTTTTATTCGAATTACATTCAGATGACTTTTTCATTAATCCAAACAATCCGAAATTCGATCGGATTGATCCGAATCCGATTTTGCCCACCCTACCATAAATTATCGAAGCCATAAGTCCACATGTATGCTAAGACAAATGACATGATGGTTATTGATAGAATCACGTAAAGATAACCATTCAAAATTAAATTCATTGTGTCATTGTGACATGTAAATATGGAATCAACATTATATGATACATATACAAAATGATTAAGATTATTATGAGATGTACATATAAAAAAGATCAAGAGCATTATCTCATATAAATATGAAAATTATAAGGACCATTATATCAATCTATTATGAAAAATAAAAAATATTACATTTGATTATTTATCTTTGTTAAGTTTTGTTCTCTTATTTAAACTATAGGCTTTCAAGTCGCATTGACAGTACTAGAGTTCGATTCATATACCGAGTGTTTTCACATTTCGTATAAAAGCCCATGAGCCCAATTGGAATAATCTAAATTTAAGACCCACAACCGTCATGTTTTTGTTTTCATCTTTAAGCCCAACATAGTTCATGTTTTATTTTTAATCTTCTTTGCTTATATAATTTACATTACTTAATTTAGTTAACAATAGAGATGTGAAGGATTTAAGGGAACAGACCAAATTAAAAAGAAAGAAAGAAAAAGAGATAGAGGGAAAAGAACGAAAGCAAAAGTAAGAGAGTAGAAGAACATGAAGAAGAGAGAGTGAGAGAGTTGAAGGGGAGAGAGAGAGAGAGAGCTAAAGTGTTAAGCAGTTTGTCTCATGATTTAAAATAAGTCTTGGGGTATAAATGAATATACTTGAGGTAGCCCTTGTATTATAAGGAAAAACACCTACCATGATTGTCCCCTGTGTGATGATTTTTAATTTAGAGACCTACAAGGATAAACACATAATAGATTTTTTTTTTTTTTTTGTCATGCATTTATGATATAATTGTGATAGAAAATCGTCTATCAAAAACCTACGATAAACTTATAGTAAATTATTTAACTATAAAAAATGTATAACTGATTCTTTTATTTTGACTTCAATTGCGCGGGTTTAACTTTGTTTTGAAAAATATTTTATTACAAAAAATAAAGGGAAATGTTGTCATTTCTTAGATTATTCAAACGACAGCGTTTAGGGAAAAATAAATTAAACAAATGAATGACACAAACCCTATTCATTTCATATCGATATTTTTAGTTTTTACGTGTTAAAGCGAAATCCAAACACACTCTTCTCTCACTCTCACAGCAAACCCATCGCTTGAAATCCTTGCACCACCTTTGAAACACCGTCGATTTTGATAACCCAAACCCTTTAGTATGGAGAACCCACCGAACACTTGTTGCCACCCTCAAATTCAAAACCTAAACTGGGAACCCACCATCAATTGAGCACGTTAGAACCTGATTGTCCGACTGATACAAGTAATTATTGTTCGAACCCTAGAAGAGAAGTTAGAAACCCTAGAGGTGTAGTTCTCAAATTCGTTCACTGTGATGGAAATTTTTTTTTTTAATTTCATTGGTTAAATTTACTTTTTGATTGACATTACCGAATCTTAGAACTACAAAATGACATAGGCTTTATTCTTGAGTGGGGCAAATCACATGCATGTAGCCGTATGTTCACCATCTTCGAATTGGGGATATAGTTATTATTTTTGTATTCCCTCCAAGTGTTTGATAAAAAGCCTGAATCAATCTTGGCACTTTAATTATTGCAGGCCATTTCTACGTATGAGGAGCCAAGGAATATGAAGCTTATTATATTCATTGGGAAAGCAAAGCTTAATGAGGTGTTGTATTTAATCTTGCTTATGCTTAGTCTAGGTGTACAATTCATCTGTCACATATTGTTCAATTTATGTTGACATAATGTTGCTTTGCTTTTTGAAGGACTGGGTTGAGTAAACTTACGAGATTCAAGGATTGTGAGAATCTAAATCTATATTTTAAATTTTATATGAATTTGGCTTATAGAAAATAAATACCAATTCAATAATCAAAGAATAATGAAATTTACTTTTATGTGGCTTTACATATTTCTTCCAAGATACAATTTGGAACTTTGTGCTTTGAAGATGAATTGTAAACTTTATTGTAATTTCAAGAATTCAACAGGCTTCATTGCTTTTTATCTACAAATGATGCACTTGAGCACTAGTTACAGAATAGTAATTAGCAGTATATCTTGATCTTTGGCAGTATCTACAAGGCTGATGCTAGTGAAGCTCCAATAATATTACCGCCTTAAAATATTACCATTTTCACTTTTGATTTTTTCAGGATCTGGGCTCTGTGCAGGAGAGTATGTTACTCTAGGATGGAATAAAGTAAGTGGTTGGTTAACTAGTGGGAAAAAATTACACATCTAGGAATTTTTTTTTTAATTTTAATTTTTAAAGGGAAAAAATCATTTGTGAGATCAATTATCTATCTTGTTGACCTTTATTCTTGTAATTAAGGTCCATCTGAAGTTGATTGCTTGTTTTTTGGAAAAGATGATCAAGGTGATTGATTGCTTGTGGGTTGATGGAAATGTCTCTATGATTGGTTTATGGTGCCGCTCAATTGGTGTTGTCACTAGGTATGGGTTGATGGAAATGTCTCTATGATTGGTTTATGGTGCGTTCAATTGGTCACTATGTATATTTATTTGGTGTGAGCTTTATGTTCCTTTCTCCATTAGTTGTGATGAATAATAAAGTTTAGTAAACTTCTAATTGATGGTCTAACCACTATTGAACCTAGAAGATTTAAGGCTAGCTATTAGCTAAAGGATATGCTCAAAAAATGGTTAATTTTAAGAAAGGTTTCCCACTTGTAGTCGAGACATGCTTCAAGGGTGTTGTTAGCTTTGACAACATTCATGACATCGAGCTTGATCAACTTGATATTAAAACTGCTTTCTTGCATGGAAGGCTATAAAAAAGATTTTGATGATTCAACCAGGGTATGTGGATCTAAAGAGGACTAATTATGCATGTTTGTTGAACAAATCATTGTATGGGTCAAAAAAAAATTCCTAGCGTAGTATCTCGGTATGATGAGTTCATGATTTCTAGATTCGTTAGATCTGTTTAAGCATATGTTTACTACAAGTCATCGAAAACTAATCTTTATATATACTGCTGTATGTGGATGATATATTGATAGCTTGTAAACAAGAAGCGAAATTGAAGCCTTTAGGCTCAATTCGTGAGTTTGATATGAAAAACTTAGGACATGCAAAAGAAGATCTGCGATACGAAGATAATGAGAAAAAGAGAGGAACAATTTTTCTCTCACAAGAGAAATATTTACAATAAGTGCTTAGCACCTTTGGGATGCAACACCTGTAAATCTGTCATAAAACCATTGGCATCTCTTCATACTATCAAATCAGCAATACCCTAAAATAGATAAAGAAAGGGGCTGAAATGGTAAATATTCCTTATGCCAATGCTGTAGGGTGCATGATGTATGCTATGGTCCTAACAAGACTTGATATTTCACGTGCTCTAAGCATTGCAAGCAGATATATGTTCAGCATCTAGTAAGGAGCATTGGAAAGCAATCAAATAGATATTGATGTACTTAAATAGTACTATAAAAAATGGACTACTATATGGCAGATCAAATGGAATAAATGGTGGATTATGGGGTCATATGGACTCAGATTTTGTTGGTAATTATGATAGGAGAAGGTCCTTAACAGGGTATAGATTCATGTTGAATGCCTGCATTATAAACTGGAAAACAGGTCTCCAACATGTTATTGTTGTGTCAACAATAGAGGCTGAATACACTAAAGCTCCAGATGCAGTCAAGGAAACTTTATGGCTCAAAGGAATGTTGGCTGAGTTGGGATGCTTCAAAAGAATATTGATATCCACTGTGACAGATCAAGTGAAATTACTTGAGTAAAAATCCAGTTCATCATGAGAGAACCAAGCGTGGTGATGTCAAATTACACTTTATAAGGAATGAAGTGTCCAAAGCAGTGATAAAAATGGAGAAGGTTCATACTGACGGCAACCCTGCAGACATGCTTACGAAGGTAAATCATATCTAAGTTCAAGGTTCATACTGACGGCAACCCTGCATGAACAAGGCTGGTTTGTGCAATATTTGAAGTTGCAGAGGACGAGCAGAAAAATCTAAACAGGTTTTGATTTTTTAAGGTAGAGATTTGTTAAGTACAAGTGAAACAAATCAAGTGTTGACAAAACGACAAGAATGGCATGTGTTTTGGTGGTTAATGACTTAAACAAAACAACCAGGTAATCTGTGTTTCATTGAGATTTAATTTTGCTTAATTAAAAGACAATAAGCTTTGCCATTTTGGGCTTAATGAAACTCGACCAGTGACGTATAAAAGGTTGTTAAGAGTCGTCATTACATGCTTCTCATGTGCAATGCTATCAAACTTCTGGGTTTGTTATAAGCTGTTAACACAACTGATTATGGTGCAACAAATAGAGAGACCTAGAGAATTCAAGAGAGGGAGATAGCTTGAGAGAAGAGAGTTTTCTTATTCCTTGAATCTTGCTTTGAAAATCTCTTTGTAAAGAAACTTGAATCAATTAATAAAGTTAATCGGTTTGTTACTCTCGTGGATGTTAGTAAATGAAAATTACCTTAACCACGTAATTGATTGTGTCTTGTGATTCCTTGCTGATTTGTATGTTGTTTTGGTAAATTCTGGTTTGATCATTTATGTGTTCATGTTCAGATTCTTAATTAGCTTCTCAGATAATATTTTAAGCATCTTGTTATTTAAATAATTATTAGCAAGATCATTGCAAAGGTATTAAATATTACTTTAAAATTGTAGTAACAATAATATTATAAAAGTAAAGAAAAATAAGGTATAAATGTCAATTATTTAACAACAAGGGATGTTTTTAAGGTATTCTTTAAATTATAAAGTGTAAATAGACACTTAAATCAAATAAGAGGTATTAAATAAGCGTTTGATGGGAATGAACACCATTATATATTAAAAGAATTAAGATCATTATTTTGATGTATATAATAATTACGTGATGTATATAATAAGTCCATTATATGATCGACACACATATGAAAATGATCAATAACAGTATGGGATGCATATATTACAAAGCTCAAAACCATCACGACTTATGCAAGTAACAAGAATCGAGAATATTATGGGATGTAAATGTGGAAAGAACAAGACTATTACGGCATGCACAAATGTTTAGAATTAAGACCGTAATTATGTAAAAATATGACAATAATCAAGATAATTATGTGCATGTAAATATGAAAAATCAAAATCAAAATATTGTATTTGATTATTTACTTTAATTAATTCTGTCATATAGGTTAAAAAAAAACTTTTTCTCTTGTATAAATAGACCTTTGAGCCACATTGTCTGATTGAGAGTCTAGTTTATTTTGTTTCTCTAAACTAAAAATTTATCTAACAAAGATATGGTAAGGATCAAGACTATTATGTGATGCACGTATATGACAAAAATCAAGACCGTCAAAGCAATATAAAATTTCAAGAATCAAGATTATATGTGATGTATATATATGGCAGCTATGCATATATAAAGAACTAGAACAATTATCATACACTATTAAAAATCTTAACCTTATATTTGTAAAAGTGAAAAATCAATTACAAATGTTTGATTATATTGTTTATCTTTTATTATGTTTGGTTATGATATGACATATGAGTCTGAAGTATCAAAAGGAAATTAGTTTTATCAAAAATCTCTCTTAAAAAAACTGCCTAGTTGAATAAAAACTACTTACTATTTGAGCTAACTTGAATTTGAAGTTAGTAGATTGAGCGAGAGACATATCATATCACATTAGGTGAAAATATGCACTAAAATAACCTATTATTAGGTAGGTTTGATTGATCCTGATAGAGAAATCCATAAATTAAATAATAAAAATTATGAGTCTTATCATGAAATTCATCTAACATTAAGCTAAATGATAGGCTTTTAATGTTGAGGAAGTATACTTGTTCTACATAAATTTTCCTGATATATTGTATATCTCAAATTTATGAAGGATATATTTTTAAAAAAATGAAAATAGTGACTAGAAAAAAATTGGAAAAGAAGAAAGAAAGTGCCTAAACAAATATTTTTCATTGATAACTTTAGAGCAATCAAACTCATTCTTCACATCAAGTAATTAATATATAAATGGTCTCAACATCATGATATCTAATTAATTAATCTATTATGTGTGAAAATTACAATATGCAGATTAATCGTGCCTCTTAAAACGACCTATTAGTCAGTGAGTTTAAAGGATCTATATTAGCGGGACTCATAAATTAAATAATAAAAAAATTTATGAGTTTTATTATGAAATCAATTGAATATTATGTCAAATGACAATTGATGCTGAGGTAATTTATTTCTCCCACACAAATTTTTTTCAATATAATGTAGGTCTCATGCTATGAATGAGAACATTTTTAGAACTCAAAAGAATAAATAAGCGAGTTAAAAATTGGAAAAAAAATAAAGAAGTAGCTTAAAAATTTTTTTATTGATAAATTCAGAACAATCAAACGATTCAAACCTCATCTTCACATCACTTTAATCAATATTTTAAGAAATGTATTTACACAAATACAAACTTTCAGACATAAATCACGTAATATTATTTCATGATTGAATAAAATATAAAATATTATAAATAAACGTCATGTGAGCTAAATAAAATTTAATTCAATTAATTTTATACCACATAACTAATTTATACAAAATAAATTTATATAAAAATTTATTCATATATCATTATTCATATTTTAAATGGTCCCAATACCCACGTACTATGTAGGTCGTCAATCTGTTAATAATGAAAAGACGATGCCAATTAATGTGCTCTTAAAACTGATTCTTATTTATTGTCACCAGTATCATATAATATCATGTTAAGTCTGAAATTGTCCCTAATTATTTCTATTCACCGGCTTCAGTGGCTGACTTTATACTCAATAACAACCAATAGCGAGCCCTTAGGACTGGGGGTGGACCAAAAAAGTCACATGAGGGCATAGACATGAACTGCAAAAATTTTAAAATTTACTGTGAAAGGGAGTACAGTTACAGGCTTATGGAATTTCAGGTTTTATAATTTATAAATTAAAATTAATTTATTATTTATATAATTATAATTTTTAATTATAGTTTATTATATTGTGTTGCAGTATTTTTTGAATTTTAGTCTATTATGTATTAAATAATTATTTTAATTTAAAGTTTTTTTTACTTTTGGCTATATTAAATTTTTAAAAAAATTAATGGAAGCCTCAAGAACTTGATGGGCTAGTACAGGGGTTCGGTCTATTACAACAACATAAATTTGGCATGGGCTTAAAAACTGGTTCTAGATCCAGCAATTTGCCATCCCTACTGGGACTTTCTCACTTTAATTTCCCGGTCATTTATGTTGTGCAGTGTGCACTCTGTATCCATTCATACTTTCTCTCTCTTGAAAATCTTACGTGTTTGGGGGATTTTTCCACGGGATTAAATCTTGAAAAACAATCAAAATTTTCCTTCTGTTTAATATTAGTGTTGAGATCATTTATTTTCAACTCTCAAATTTTTCAGTTACACGTTTTCTATAAAAAAACATTGATATATTTATCATTATACTGTTAGAGAACTTCTAGTAAAATTAAAACATGAGAAAAAATTAATTTTACCAAATAAGCAGAAGTTTTGGTTTTTTTTTTTTTTTTGTCATTTGACGGGAAGGTAAATTAAATTTAGGGTGAGGAGCTAAAAAATATATGAGGACTTCATTTACTTAAAGAATAATACAGAGATGTACATGCAAAAAACAAATTCAAGCTACACTAATGATGCGAGTAAAGGAAGTAATTGATAAGTGAAACACTAATTATCATTCTAATATCGGGACCAAGCTAACGCTATTAAGCTTACGCTTTTAATTGAAGCGTAATTAAATATTATTCTAACTTAAACGACTCAATGAGATTTTAATAACACGCGTTTAATAAATTGTATTTACGCCTAACAAGAGAGATTTATAGATAATTCAAGTATGGAAATTATAAAGGAGGGGTTTTATTGAATAATTGAATCTGAAGTTACAATATCGGTAGATTTCTATTTATAATAGAAGACCCGCCTCTAATAAAAGTTTGCTACTTCCTCAAGTTAATTTAAAAGGAACTAAATCAGAATTATAATGAAAATAAAATATTAAATTACATATCATAATAGACTCCAATTAAAATAGAAAGCCTTAGAATAATAAAAATTCTAGAATACTCAATTAACCAAAAATTAACGCCCTACATCATTCTTTCTCTCCTTAAAAAGAATACGCCCATGAGTTTGAATAATAATCTAGAGGATGAAACTTGTAGTGCTTCACCAAATCATCTTGTAATTCGAACTTTTATTGTCTTTCTCAACAATTGTTCACTAAACTTTAAAAAATTCATACTTCATCGACTTTTCACTTGTACATTCTTCAGTGATGATAAGCTTTCCAAGAATGAACAATCTATCAAATAATTCTTTTTTCCCTTCCCTTAATTGTGGGCTCAATGCATCTCCCACAAGATTCACCTTTGCAATTAAAGCTTCTTTAAGCATAATCTTCTTGTCCTCAATGAGAATAGATAGTATTATTTCAATCATTTTGGTTTCAACTTGATTTTACTGCACAACTTTAGTTATATTATTAGTCTCAATGCTCAAATCAAGATGAGGTTGCCTTCAAAAAAATCAAATAGATCAATAACTTCATCATCTTCAACACTCTTTCTTCCAAGTAAACATCATGCAATATTCTCAACAATTATCGTGATTGAAACTTTAAATCATACTAAATTGTACATTTTCTTTTTATAATATTAGGCAATATCTTCATGTAGAGGCACAAACTTTTTATCTATATGCCTTTCACTTTTAGGGTACTAACTCAGATAAGATTACGATCTCAAATCGCGTCGAGGATGAGGTTGTCTTAATTGCTTCAATGCTTTGCTTTTCTCTTTTAATTCTAGATAAATTTTGTGATCAATTTGCTTCGCCACTGTGTATCATATCGCAACGTGTATATAATGTATGTAGGCATCTTCATTTTAATATAAAACTGAGTCCTTTGACAAATCTGTAATTACCCTCTTCAAGTTCATAATAATATTTACATCCATTAAATTTCAACTCGTAGCATAATCGTAAATTCTTCTGATATCTTAATTTTGTTTATATCAACATTAAATTAAGAGGGATAAACTCAACACATAATATGCTTCATACGGCTCACGACTCAGATTTTATTTGGCTTGCCTGAAGTTGAGAAATTTGTAATTCAACCTACTATTCTGAAACACTTATACATCTACTAGCAAGAAATGATACTTCTGTTTTCTTTAGAGCAGCCAAATTTAAAAACCAACACTAATCTTATCTAGCTAATCAAGAAATTTGTTTGGACATGTATATGCCAAATAATTCCGCACATGATAAATAGAAGGGTTAAAGATGGCACTTTACCACGTATTGGCAAGTTTCACACAATGGCAAATGTAAATAATATCAACTCTTAGGTTGGGTGTGGTCGATTCGCTAGAGGAAGATGGTAAGATTGTGGTTTTAAAAGAGTTAGCTAAACTAAAATTGAATAAATACTAAAAGAAATTAATTAAACAAAAGTTCGTGTTTCATGACGTGAATAAAAATCAGTGGCGACGCGATTGTTGCCCATGAGTATTACTGCTGGCCGTATCGCTACATTCGCTGATTTGCTTGGTCGAATTCGTCGTATGGCCAATATGGAGATACGACTTTCTATTTGCCAGTATTTTACTTGCCGCTTATTATCGGGCCATACCATTACCTGTGGATTATGATGATAAATCGTATTAAAAGTGGTATTGTCATAAGAGTTCGTGTGTGGGGAACTCAAGGGTTGGTGTTTCATATGGTGGCTGGAAGCGTACGCATCTGGTAGTGGAAGCTTTATTGGTTTTTTATCACCAAAGGCGCATGAATATGAGAGTTGATTGGCTATATCAATATTAAATGGTGGCGAATTGAATGGTGTAGTCAGTGTGTTTAGATGATTTTTGCATGTATTGAGGGTAGTGATGGCTAATGTTTGGTCTATGGTGGTTGGAGACTTTAGTGATTGCAGGTTGGTCGACGTAGTTCCATCGACGAGGTGGCGCCAAGGTTGCATGGCATAAAGCAGTGCTTTCGATTGGTAATTTCTTTCTATTTTTTTTGTCAAGTTTAAAGAAGGACGGGAGATGATGGATATGATTCAGAAAGTCAGGAATACAAGAAACCGCTCGACAATTAACGATGAGGCGTTGGTACGGAAGAAATCGATACGTAGTTAAACATTGGGAGCATCGTTTCTAAGAATGAATGCTCAACGCCGATTAATGATAATCAAGCCAGACAGATATCGCTTCTAACCCAACGACTAAATTGTATTTAATAGCCGCAGTTAAGCGAGCATTAAATAACGCCTATCCAAACGATTCCTACAAAGGTAGATTTTGACAATAACTTGTAGGGTATTATAAAATAGGGGTTTTATTGAATAATTGAATTTGAGTTACGATAACGACTTTTCATTTATAGAAGAAACTCTTTTCTAAGGTAAACTCACTTCCTAAGGTGTTCTTACTTCCTAAGTTAATTTAAAAGCAAACTATATCACTATAATCGAAATAAAATACCAAATCACATACTATAATAGACTCCAATTAAAATATAAACCCTAAAATAATAAAATTTTAAAATCTTAAATTAATTTAAATTAACGTCCCACGTCAATTAACTCTTTCAATAACACTCTAAACCAAATTCAATTCTTTTCACGGATTGAAAATCTTTTCTTTATCTATCATTTAAGAATCTTTAAATCTAGAAGAAATCACATAATAAAACAATTAAACAACAAATTAAAATATCCAGATAATATGAAAATTATTAATGATATTCATATTTGCATAAACGAGGTTATTCAAATGATACACGCAAACTACCAATTATTCATATTAAAACAAGAGGATTACGACATTTCCCAAGCTTGTTCAATTATTTAGCCCATCTATCATGAACCCCAACCATTAACGGCTGCTTCCATATAGAGAATAATAATAGACACATTGGGGCCAGGACGCTGTCCTCCACAACTCTGAATATCATAGTTATGAATTAGGTTTACAGCCAGCCATTTGAGGAAAGCGACCTCTTGCCCAAACAAACCATCCCGCATTGAATGAGAAGAACTTGTACGACGGCTCCCCATTTGATCCTCTCCACTTTCAGATATCCATCTTTCAGGCCTGAATTCCAAGCACCTCTCCCCATATTGACTTCATTCTCCTCATTGCTGCCACAGAGAAAAACAAGATCTAAATTTTGAACGGCGCGGTGTCCACTGGAAGAGTGTCTGGCAATTAAAGGAACTTTTTATGCTGAAAAGGAACTGGTGGGTAAAGCTCAACGCTCACACAAAGTGCCATGTAAATAAACCAATTGATTTAGCTTTTGCGTGTCAAAATCCCACCATTTTCCGGGAGAGTTTCTCAGCTGGTACTATCGAACTAAGCTCTTCTTCAATCTTGGTTTCTGCTTTTGCTCTTTGAATAAGCCAAAGAACCAAGAGAGCTGAACTAGTTGTGTTCTCCCGCAATCATGAAATTCAAGACTGTATCTCTCAAGAAATTGTCGTCAGCACATTTAATTCTCCCATAATGGTTTTGTTTTCGTGCATGTATGATGCTAACAACCACCCCATCTATTTCTTTTCGATAAAATTTCGTTAATCTCTTCTTCCTTTTGTATGAGTTCGAATATGACATCATCTAACGTTTCCTTAGCTTTTTTCAGTTTCTTTTCTCCACCTAAGCCATCTTTGTAGCTTCCACAAGCTTTCCGGAACAACATGATAAAATATTGGATTCCTCGGCATCTTCCAATGCCATAGAATCGAACTTTTGGAAATTCAATTGACAAACAAACCAGATCATAGCCTGTAACAATAAGCTCGTAGAATCAAACGTAAACCTTCTGGAACAAACTCAGATCAACCACAGTTTGTTTGGACAGATCAAGAATTGAATCAGCCCTTTCTCCAGTTTAGCTGATTGGATTTCACCAAAATTGTAGAAGCTATGACGATTCATCAAAGCTGATAAACCTTCTTTTGGTTTCTTCCACAACCTGAGTCGAGTTGAAAATCCCATCTCCAAAATATCAAAGATTCGCTTTGAACCCAGGCCCTTTCAAATTTGAGAAGTTGAGCTCATTATGATGTACGTTGGTTGATCAATTGTGGGCCAATATGTCCATGTTTGCGAACCAAGGACCTTGAATAAAAAATGCATTGCGTTTTCTCTAGAATTTCTAAAAGGTAACGCGGATACGATGAACGTTAAGAAGAAGGTGGTGCATACCTTACGATCAAAGTTCTTTTGGGATTCCATTAAAATATTGTTGAAACAACATCGAAGAATCAAGAAGCAAATGATTGCCAAGAAGATGTCCAAAAGCCAAATTAAAGCTAAGGATATGTTTGAAGGGTAAGTCTCATTCTATAAGCCTTTTCAAAACTTCACACACATAAGTATATTCATTCTCATTAAGAATATCCTCACTTGATAAACTCAAGATTTACTGATTACTGCAACATATTTTAACAAATTAATAAACAAAAATTATAATTCTCAATCTATTAATATTTGTATTTTTTATATTTAATGATCATCTTCATTTAATAAAATGATAATATCTTTACTGGAGAAAATGTGTATATAAATTTTATGCAACATCTAATGCAGATTTCATGTAGATTCACTATTAATATTTTGTTCAGTTAATTACAACGCCATATGATGTAATAATAAATTTAAGAAATGCATTTGGTTACTAACACTCAAGAAGAATATAAAATGGGAAGTTATTTATAGGTGATATCAATTTATAGAAGCACATGGGCCTGCCAGTTAATAATAATAATAAATAAATAAATAAATAAAAATTGTTCAAGAGATTGCCAAAACCGGCTTTACGTCTAGAACTTATTATCACTGATGTGGAGCAGGTCCACTCACAATTCATTACATAGAGAGATCTAGTTGATGCAGAACAAGGAGTGAGTCTACTATGATAGTATATAAAAATCTGTTGATTTAACTCATATTTAAAATTTATCTCAAGGATTGAGAATTGTCTCAATTTTTTTTTCCCGCTGTGGTGTTAAAAAGCGAAAATGGTCTCGAATTTTTCTGGTTTGTTGACGGTGATGATGAGCCATTGGGGTTATCAATCCACTGATTTTTTGTCTTTACTTTCATCGGTATGATGGGTAAGAGGTGCTGTGGTAGAAAGAAGCAGAATCGACAAATCTTATAATACGTAACTGAACGAAGTACAATGAT